>CAJHZI010000865.1:180000-212500 GCA_905160935.1 Enchytraeus crypticus | reverse complement strand
TGTGAGGTCATTGATGACAATAGACAATTGACAGTATATGACTATTAGAATGGGTCAGATAATGTTTGATTGATAGATTGATTGATTGACAGAAGTACTTACAGAGCAGGTATTGGGGTAACCACGCCCGGCACAATGTTTGATTGGTTGATTGATAGATTGATTGACAACAGTACTTACAGAGCATGCGTTGGGGTAGCCACGCCCAGCACAGATATGAGAGTCTCTGATGTAACCAAAGTTGAGTTCCTGACACTCCTCGTTACTGATCTGTTCTATCAGAGCTTCCTGTAGGATTGCTGGGATGTACTCATCCTGAACTGTACCACAACAACAACAACAACAACAATAGCAACAACAACAATATTAGCAACAACAACAGCCATAGCAACAACAATAACAGCAGCAATAACAGCAACAACAATAGCAACAACAACAAAGATATCTTCTGTTCTATCAGAGCTTCCTGTAGGATTGCTGGGATGTACTCATCCTGGACTGTACAACAACAACAACAATAACAATTGTATCAACAACCATAGCAACAACAATAACAGCAACAATAACAACAACAACAATAATAATAATAGTTATAACAACAATAGCAATAACGACAACCATAACAACAAACTTTAGGGGCATTATAGCAATAGATTGCTTGCTTGATGAATAACTATACTACAGTTGATTGATTGATTGATACACTGGTTGATTTTTAACTTCGTTTGTCGATTGATTGTGTGCATGCTTGATTATTTGATCGATTGAATTCACTCAATCGATCGATTGATTGACTGAATTAGCGATCGATTGATTGATTGACTGATTTTTGATAGATTGCCAGAATTAGCGATCGATTGATTGATCGATCGAATTCAGTCAATCAATCGATTGATTGACTGAACTAGCTGATTGATCGCTGGGTGCTCACAGTGCATCTTGCCCCATCCAGTGATCCAGCACTCCTCGTTGGTAAAGTTGTACTCAGTCTGATGGGGGACACAGGCGAGCTCAACATTGGGATCGTTGAGGTTGACGTCCTGCTTCAGCCTGATCATAGCGATGTCGTTAGCGTAGCCTAGGTACGGGTTGGGCACCCACCTCTCATGCTGCGAGCATCATAATAGCATACTTTATAATAATAATAATAATTATTATTATTATTAGTATTACTATTATTATTATTACTATTACTATTATTATTATTATTATTATAAATTATTATGGCGATGTCGTTAGCGTAGTTCAAGTAGAGGTTAGGCACCCACCTCTCGTGCTGCGCTCATATTACATTAATTTAATATAATAATTAAAAGCTGGTAAAGATAATGTTAACGTCAGTTTCCCTACTCGAAAGCCATGTCAGTGACGGGCGAGCCCAGGATTTGAACCCCGCACATACTGATCCGCGGTCAAGTATCTTACCTACATCGTCACTGGCTTAAGCCATTATTAATTAGTGCATCAATTTAGTATAATAATTATTTATTATAATAATTTAGTACAATAATTTTAGTAAAATAATTTAGAATAATTCTACATTAGTAGCCTATTGTTTCAGAAATATGGTTGAATATTTTTTGTCAAATTTTAACTTTTTATTACCATATATATAAAGCTAAAAAGCTAAGATTAGCGTGACATTCTGTGCTTTCCGTACCGCAGTATTCTATGCTCTACTATGATATACCGTACCACTGTATTCTGTGCTCAACTATGATATACCGTACCACTGTATTCTGTGCTCTACTATGACATAAAGTACCACTGCATTCTATGCTCTACTACGATATACCATACGGCTGTGTTCTATGCTCTACTAAGATATACCGTACCGCAGTATTCTATGTTCTACTGTGATATACCGTACCACTGTATTCTGTGCTCTACTACGACAAAGTACCACTGCATTCTATGCTCTACTATGATATACCATACGGCTGTGTTCTATGCTCCACTGTAATATACCGTACCGCTGTATTCTGTGCTCTACTATGACATAAAGTACCACTGTATCTTTAAAATTAAGCGCTGGCAATATAAAAATTGTAAAATAGTATTTGAATAAAATATACTATACTTGCCGACCCTAGTTGAATAGGGATTAAAGGGAAGAAGATGATGATGATGATGAGTTCGCGACTATATTAGTTAATATTTTGTAAATACCTTTACGATGAGATCAATGCCGATGATTTGAGATCCCATCAGATCCAGTAGACTGACTGTCCCAATCACGAGTCTGAAGTTCTCCGGGTCCTCTCGTCTTGAGTCATTCAATCCAACCATTCTACAACAATCAATCCATTACCTAATTAATCTGTTAGTTAATCAATCACACGTTCTCTCTTAGTGCACTGCCAACTGGCAGGTCCATGGTAGGCTATATAACGCTTCCACTCTTCTCTGTCTTCCGCTTTCCTCTTCATTTCCACATATGCGTGGGTCTTTTAAATCATCTAACATACCTAATCTCGGCCTGCCCCTGCCTCTTTATCCTTCCATTCTATCTCCTATGACCTCCATTAATAGACCTTCCCCCTTATAATGTGTCCTATCCAACTCTTCTTCCTATTTCTTACTTTTGATTAATTAATCAATCACAGGTTAATCGAGGGATAAATCAGTCCATGATCTCGTCAGCACTCTCAAGCTCTATTTCAAATTCTCGACCTCGATCTTCTAGAAAGACAAGCAGCTCAAAATGCTCTTGTTCCAAAAAGTGTTCCCTTGTCATACAATCTTGAACAAAGTGTTGCATAATTCCATTGTCATACAATCTTGACCAAACTGCTGCCTTGTCATACAATCTTGTCATCAATCAATCAAGTAAACTGAAGAAACGAACAATTTGCCAATCATTCAAATACTCAATAGAACAATCAGTCAATTATTCAGTCATTCAAGTAGGCCTAATCAACTACACAGAAGAAAAATCAATTTCTCAAGCGATGCGCCTGTGTAATAACATCCATCTCGAGAATTATACTATCTCTCTCTCTCTCTCTCTCTCTCTTTCTCTCTCTCTCTCTCTTTCTCTCTTTCTCCTTCTCTTTCTCTCTTTCTCTTTCTCTCTCTCTCTCTCTCTCTCTCTCTCTCTCTCTCTCTCTCTCTCTCTCTCTCTGTTGTCTTTTCAAGTCAACATTTAACCTCTAACCGTCAGCCAATCGATTAATTAGTGGGATCAATCAATCCAGTAGTTAATCAATCGATAAATAAATAAATCATCATTTAATTAGACAACGATATGCCTAATTAAATAGTGACTAATATATAGAATGTCTTAATTGCGTAGGGGTAGCGTCATGAAGTTTTCAATGACAGATCCTGAGGTGAATTGAATCCACGTGGGTTCGAATCCCAGCCGCGCTGATCTGAGAGTAAAATCTCGGCCATTCACTGAACTGGTTATAAGAAAAATGGAATAAATTGCCTAACGGTTTAAACATGTGGTATTAAAAGGGATAGATATCAACATGGTTGATCATTTCATTCTAGTGCGCGTTTAATTTAATTGCCATAAGCGATGCATCATTAGGGCGCATAGACCAACCTCTCTGCAACACAGTGAGGGGATCAATCAATCAGAAGTTAATCAATCGATAAATAAAATGATAAGTAATAATAAATCATCATCTATAATTAGACAGTGATAAGCGGCGCATCATTAGGGCACATGGCACAACCTCTCTTCCACGCAGTGGGCGGCAGTGATGGCCCAGTTAGGTGCTATGAGCGAGGCCCCGCACGTGTGGCCCCACGAGTCGGTTGTGTTGGCCCTGAGGAACTGTAGGGACAGCTGCCACGGCCAGTAGTGCTCCGGGGCAGAGTTCCTGCCGCCCACGATCCTGCTGCCCAGGGGCCAGGGCGGCTGGGCTATCTTCCTGCCGCAGTCCGGCTGTCCTACAGCAGCAATAACAACAACAACAATAGCAATAACAACAATAATAACAGCAGCAGCGACAATAACAACAGCAGCAACAATAACAACAACAACAACAACAATAACAACAACAACAACAATAACAACAATAACAACAATAACAACAACAATAACAACAATAACAACAACAATAACAACAACAATAACAACAACAATAACAACAACAATAACAACAACAATAACAACAACAATAACAACAACAATAACAACAACAACAACAATAACAACAACAATAACAACAATAACAACAACAGTGATGAGTCGCTAAAATGAAGACCTATCGATAACATGAAGACCAAGAGATGATCATCGTGCTTTGTCGATCAGTGCAAAGTTAACTACAACAACAACAACAACAGCAAAGTTCACAACAACAACAACAACGATGAGTCGATAGCATGAAGATCAACGTGTTTTGTCGACCAGTGCAACGTTAACAACAGCAACAACAGCGATTAGTTGATAGCATGAAAACCTAGAGCTAATCATCGTGCTTTCTCGATCAGTGCAAAGCGAACAACAACAACAACGATGAGTCGATAGCATGAAGATCAACGTGCTTTGTCGATCAGTGCAAAGTTAACAACAACAACAACAGCAATGAACTGATAGCATGAAGACCTAGAGTTAGACCTAAAAGAAGTGGGCCCCTATGCCTTCATCAGCCTCGACAAACTGGGCAGGGGCGTCATTCCTTGAGAAAGCACTCCTGTTTTCATAACTCAAACAACTCTGTAGGCTACCTATAGAAATAAAGCACTAACCATATGTGCTGCAGACAAGGGCAGCACAAAACAAGGCGACGTATCTAAGCATGTTGACTTGTGGGCCACTGAGAAAGAACTGATGACGCTATGTTAACGCTTATTATACGAATCTCTTATTTCGTCAGCGTACCTTATCAGTTATCAAGCATCGTCATCGGCGGCAGATAACGACTGATTGGGGGTTGATTGCCCCTTAACCCATATTAGAAAAATAAGAAATAATTCACCGCGCCTATGATGCTATTTCATCGGTGATTAAAGTAAAAGAAGTTTCAATTGTGTTCTCAATTCATCATTGTTCTCAATTCATCCTTGTTCTCAACTCATCCTTGTTCTCAATTCATCATTGTTCTCAATTCATCCTTGTTCTCAATTCATCCTTGTTCTCAATTCATTCTTGTTCTCAATGCATCCTTGTTCATCCATCCTTAGAGTATAGAGATTAGTTTAGTTTATTTTATCTAATTTACCAATAAATATAAATTTTAGCTAATTAAATAAATGTTTTTCTAGTTCTAATAACGGAATATGTAACGGCCTATATTTGCCGTTTCATCTACATATTTGTGGATGTTTCTTACACTTTCTGCATGCTTTAAGTGCTTAGGTGATCTTGTATGTGGTGATAAATGTAAATAAATAAAATAGAGTACTACAAATGCTCAGAGAAGCAAACCAAGTCTCACAGCTTTCAGGCCTACACTGTATGAGGCCTACACTGCATGAGGCCTACACTAAATACACTGTATGAGGCCTACACTGCATGAGGCCTACACTGCATGAGGCCTACACTGCACGAGGCCTACACTGCATGAGGCCTACACTGCACGTGGCCTACATTTCGCGCAAAATAAGGGCATCTTTTTCAAGCTCCCCCAAACGAAGCATTAAACTCCAATCACGTAACTCTTGTATCTAGTTTACCTCCCTACAGCCCAGGACTTGAGCCCTCGGCAGCTGATCACTATCAGGGCGGTGATACACATCCTCTTGTCTCAGCTGATACGCCCAACACTCTAGACCTAATTCTTAGTATTCGACCTCGAACTGGGACTTCAAACACAGGACACAACCGCTCTTAACTGAACTCAGTGGTCAGTTGAACGTTTAGCCTCAACTTTGGACATTGATACTATGAAATAGTTGAAGCTGATATTAGTGTTCCAGCTTATCATGTAACCAAACCGATATTTTCCATAAATGATTAGGCAGTCTAGCTGATCTCGTGCTTTAAATAATAATATGATATAGTTTAAATAGTTAACCTAGCTAATCACGTGACCTTGAAGGTTTCTTGACCTAAATTATCATGCGACCTAGCTGATCACGTGACAAATACGACTTCTTGACCTAAAATATCATGTGACCTAGATGATCACGTGACCTAGACGATTTCTTGATCTACATTATCAAGTGACCTAGATGATCACGTGACCTAGACGACTTCTTGACCTAAATTATCATGTGACCTCGATGTAGTAGATGATCACGTGACCTAGACGATTTCTTGACCTAAATTATCATGTGACCTAGCTGATCACGTGACAAATATGACTTCTTGACCTAAAATATTATGCGACCTAGATGATCACGTGACCTAGACGATTTCTTGATTTCTCGTGTAATAAACACGTCCCTAACATCCTCGTACGATTCAGGAATGGACGTTAAACCTTCACTATGCAGCGAAGTTTAGAGATCTAGTTTTAAATCAAACTATCAATAAAGATTAATAGATTGATCAAGAGCATGACCATTTAGCTACATACGAGATTTTACTCTCTGAAAGGACCTGCCAACTGGCAGTGAACTTTAGTCTCGCGTACACAATGGGCTCAGATTCAACAATGGGTAGATAAATTTACTGCTTTATACTTGTAATGCGTGTGGGAATTTTAGCTTGACAAGAAAATTGTGTTAGCCTTCCATCATACCAGATTTAAACTAAACTTGATGTACTGATTGCAATCTAAATATAATGGACACTAGTCAATTTACAAAATATGCTCTGAATATAATTCAATAGTAAAAATCTTAGATATAATATTAATAATAATAATAATAATAGAGGTTTAACATACGTTTCCTCATCCAAGGATGATGTGAAGGACATCCCCACAGCATACATCACTACAGATATATTAAATGCTAGAGATATAGTATATAGCATTAGAAATGTTAATGAATTGAGGCTGTGGGAACTCAGCAGCTGGATAGAGATTAGCTAGTAACTCAAGGGCGTGGATGTATAGGCACAAGACTAGAGGTTAATTATATCAGCTTAAAACTTATTAAAATCAACAACAAATATCATCTAACACCTGACTTTGAATAATATGACGGGCATTTAGACAATACCTGTAATGACAATTCTAATAAAGCAAATAATGCGATATAAGAGATAGTCCAATATAATAATAGATGTAGTAAAATTTATGCTAATATTATAATTAGTCGATTGATCTAAAGGCGCTTGAGAGCTCACAGAGAATAGAAATATGTATCTTGGACCGGATATTTATCACTAATGATCTCTCTCTCTCTTTTAGTGCACTGCCTACTGACAGGTCCATGGTATATAACGCCTCCACTCTTCTCAGTCTTCCGCTTTTCTCTTCATTTCCACATATGAGTGGGCCTTTAAATCATCTAACATAACTAATTTTGGCCTGCCCCTGCCTCTTTCTTTCCATTCTACCTTACATGCCCTCTATTGATAGACCTTTCCCCCTTAAGATGTGTCCTATCCAACTCTTCCTCCTATTTCTTAATACATTTATCAGCTGTCTATCTGTACCAACTCTCTCCAGAACTTCCTATTAACACTAGTGATATATAGAGATATTCCACACATGAACACAGCATGTAGGACACACATGAGACAGAGCAAAGCTTACAATCTTTATTTAAACTAATTAATTTATTAATCTTATGAATTGTTATCAGCATCTCTTGCTGTATACACTGCAGTTGTCAGCTAGATACATCAGAAATTAGATCAGTGATTGTGACTAAGATTTCAAATCCTATCTACAATGTTTCCATGAACAATACTAACTACATCAAAGCTTCGTAACAAAACAACTACAATCAAACTGATAACAATACAATCTTAATACAGCAATAAGATACTGTTTATACGGATACTACAGTTTCACTCAGTTTCTTTGCTTTCTTTCGCTGATGCCGTGATTTTTTCTTTTTCTCAGTTACCTCAGATTTATCGGCTACGGAAGTACTGCCGACGCTGCTGGCTTTATTCTCCATCTTTCTTTTCTTGGTCTTCTTGCATGAGAGCGGGTTCGGGCCCTTAATCTTACGTCGACGCTTCTTCGGCAGAACCGTTTCCGTGGAGACACCGAGAATCTTTTCTCTGAGAGATCGGAGATTCTCCTGCTCAGTGCTGGACGGAAGAAGTTGAGACTTGAGTTTACCCTCCGATATCTCTCTCTCCGTGGTGGATGGAGCCTCCAGGTTGATGGCATTGTGTGACATGTAGATCAGCGGTACACCAGAAGACTTCCTTATCTTCTCACTTAATACTGGATCCTGTGTCAACCAATTACTCAATTACTAAAGCTGGTAAAGCTAAAGTTAACGTCAGTTTCCTCACTCGAAAGCGATATATGTATCAGGCGAGCCCAGGATTTGAAGATACTGATACATGCACATACTGATCCGCGGTCGAGAATCTTCATGACTTCGACACTGGCTCCAGTCATTAGTCAATTAATGAATCAATAAATCAATCAGTCTGTTAGTTATTCAATCAATTTATCAATCAATTAATCATTTAGGCACTTAAGCATCAATCACTAGGCTAGTCGAGTAATGTGTCTGACGTAAACATTTCAGGCTTTTCAGCAAATTAAACATACCCTTGGCTGTCTTGTTCTTTGCAATAATATCCATTATTTCATATATCTATTCGAATAAGCTTTGATGTGATGCTACAATTGATATTGGTCTCAGTACCCAGAGTGCACAAAGGTGAAAACGAGCAGAAAATAAGAAGCAATGTAGAGAATAATTATATTATTATATATTTAAAGTTTACTATACAGAATACATACATACATTGTATTTATATAGGAACAACTTGTTTATTGGCATAATTGGTATTTATAGTACAAGCATTTATAAATGTACATTATATCTATCAACTGTTAAAAAAGAACTAGGTTTAATTTCTTCTTTTATACCAAAGAGCTTAAACAGTACAGACAATTCAAAAGGGATTCAAATCGATCAGTGGAATAAATCAAAAGAATTCAAGTGAGTATAATACAGCGGTACAGTATGTCATAGTAGAGCACAGAATACAGCTGTATGGTATATCATAGTAGAGCATAGAATACAGTGATAAGGTATATCATAGTAGAGCATAGAATACAGTGATAAGGTATATCATAGTAGAGCATAGAATACAGTGATAAGGTATATCATAGTAGAGCATAGAATACAGTGATAAGGTATATCATAGTAGAGCACAGAATACAGTGATAAGGTATATCATAGTAGAGCATAGAATACAGCGATAAGGTATATCATAGTAGAGCATAGAATACAGTGATAAGGTATATCATAGTAGAGCATAGAATACAGTGATAAGGTATATCATAGTAGAGCATAGAATACAGTGATAAGGTATATCATAGTAGAGCACAGAATACAGTGATAAGGTATATCATAGTAGAGCATAGAATACAGTGATAAGGTATATCATAGTAGAGCATAGAATACAGTGATAAGGTATATCATAGTAGAGCATAGAATACAGTGATAAGGTATATCATATACCATAAATTATAACATTGGTTTAAATTAGCAAATAATAGAAACTGTGTATTAGTTTTGTGGTTAAATTTTTATTTATATTTTGTGGGTCTTAAAGAAGCAATTGTAGACTCTGTTACCAATTATGGTATTGCAGCACAGAGTTCCGGCTCTTTTATGGTTGCCTATTTCGTATTGCTTGTTTGCTATCTGTCTGAATAAAAGTTCTATTGTTTGTAATTATCAGAGCTGGGATGAACAAATAAAAGATACAAAACAGAAAAAATAAATTAAAAATAGCGCTTTCTTACCCAGTACTGTTCAGTTTTTTTTTTCATTAAAAGCTAAAGTTGAGGAATAACTTCTGAGACAACAAGTTTATCACAGTGGTACCTTTCTATATTTTATTCCAAATTATATTTTTTTAATTATTAGCATCAAAATATCAAATTTTTTTAAATTGATAAATAATCCTATCAAAAATTCACAATTTTTTAGACCTTTATAAAGACATTGCATTTCCTGTAGTCAATGAGACAGAGACAAACTGTACCTGGGTAGCAATGATAAATTTCTCGGTACACTTCTTTCCCCTGACCATACGCTTGAGGCAGCAGACGGGTGGCTGAGGGGTTTCGTGCCCACAATCCTTCAAAGGAAACTGCTTGAGAATTTTTAGCGGTCCATACAGCATCTCTCCTACAACAATATATAATTTGCATTTCCCGCAGTGATATTTAACTATGTATGGTGTCTGTTTTTTACATATAAATAAATAAAAAATAACATGTATTAACATGCATTATAGTGAATTGATCAATATTGTTTATATCTATTGATCAATAGATATCACTTTTAATACAACACGTTAATATCGTTACGCAACTTAGTGCATTTGAGTGTAACCAGTCGTATGAATGTCCAAGAATTTACTTTCCGATCAGCGCAGCTGAGAATAGAACCCAGGAGAGTTTAATTCACCTCAGGATCTGTCATTTAAAATTCCATGACGTTATCTCACGTCTCTAATCACTAAGCAATTTAAATTGAGACATTCTATATAATATACACACAATTCAAAGTGCGAAATGATTATTCATGACAAATGATAAATATTAGAGATCAACTTAAATGCAGCACACAATTTGAAAGGCTTGTGGACTAATTATTAAAAAATACAGGACATTACGAGAAACAAACACTATGCCATTGAAACATACAGGAGCTACGTACCAAACATTTCGCATTCTGCAATAACACACCGCGTCGTTCTGATCCTAACTTCAGCATCCAGATATTTAGGAAGTTGTTCAGCTATATTAACTTTAAACTTTAGAGCAGCTTTGCAGAAAGTTCCATCAACAAGTATATCATAAGGTGGTGTCACACCGAAATAATTTTTGTAGAAAAGCAGAGTACGCCTTACGTGTTTTACTCTTTTTACCTTCATTGTAAATAAACGCTATATTGTGCCTATTGTAATATGGTCCAGAAAATAGCGAAAGAAATAAAATTAGCTAATGAAAAAGAAAATTAAATTACGCATGTTTACATTTACAAAACAACTTTATATCGCTCTCTGTGTTACCAAACATCTCATGTTACTCAATCTCTCTTACAATGATCTATAGATGACTTTCACAGCTGTTAGCCGAGCCCACTTTTAGACACCTGCCGGCATTGGCATCCATATTGGATTACGTTTGTTGATTTTTAGCATTACGTATGTATAAATATATATGCATATAAAAAATAAAATTTCTATGTACGTATATATTGCAATTTGTAAAAATGCACACGATTTATTAGTAATATACACAGACAGTGTACCTATGTGCCTCATGAAGTTATATGAACTTACGTATGAAATATATGAGCTCCGATCTTACCGGTACGCCGTACTTTGTAGATTCGTTATGTAGCTGGATTCTATAGTTGAAGATTTAACTTAAGTTAATTATACTCGTTCAGTAAGTCTTGAAGACCTGCAACACTAGTCTAGTCGTAGTTTAATGCTTCAATACACAAAGACTGTAAAGGATTCAAATACAAAGTCTTAAACTATAGGCTAGTGCAAAAGGCCAAAACTTTCAATATCTTTTTGTGTACAGATCTATGTATATTCCAATAATTTGACTCTGTTTTGAGAAATTTTACCTTAATCTACATTACGGAAATGGCAGAAATGGCAGAAGTTTTGCAATTACTACTTTCATCAAACCATTAAAGCTTGCCAACAATAGGCCTATCTTATATTCCGATTGCTAATTAAATACATAAGTACAAAATAAAACAGAAACACGTACATCGTGCGGACAGATTTTTGTTCCCTCTTCCTTAATTCCACTCATGGAGTCCAAATTTCGGTCATTTCTGCCAATTAGCCTGTCCTATGCAATAATTGGCAGAAATGGAAGAAATGCTGAAATTACGTGTAACAAAGATTTCAAGAACCATCATATCCATTACCAGTTCATTAACCTGTAAGAAAGAGCCCATGTCCGTATGCCAGACACAATTTTATACCAAATTAAGATGAAAAACTGCTTAAAGATACATATATAGCCGTGTATCATATAGAGTTTTCTGCATCAAAATTGCGTCTTTGTAATGTAAACAAAAAATGACGTGTTCATGAAACCACTATCTGACGGATCGTTCTTTTAGTGTGAAAGTGATGGAGTACATCTCTTCGCCTTCTCACTTAAAGTATGGTGTGCCTCAAGACTCCGTTCTTGGTCCTATCCTCTTTAACCTCTATACAACACCCTTAAGCACTCTAATCTCTTCTCATTCTCTTGATCATGAACTATATGCTGATGACACGCAAATGTACACTTGTTTCACCCCTAACTCCTATTCTAATGCTGAAAGCCTCATGTAACAAAGTTTTCAGTCTATATCCTCTTGGATGTATGCTAATTTCTTGGCACTTAATCCATCTAAGACTGAATTCCTGTTGGTCGGGACACCTCAACAGCTTCTGAAGCTGAATGGGAAAACTCTTTCGTTATCTTCGGGTATTAAAATATCGCCTGATTCTTCTGTGAGAAATCTCGGTGTTATCCTTGATAAACACCTAACCCTAACCTTCCACGAACACATGACTAAAACTTTACAAGCATGTTTCTGTCATATCCGTGATCTTCGTCGAATACGTCCATATTTGTCACGCGAGACAGCTGCTACAATTGGTGCTGCTATTGTGCAATCGAAATTGGACTACTGCAATTCCCTGTTTTTAAATCTCCCTGGCTGTGAGATTGATCGATTGCAGTTTGTCCAGAATTCTCTTGCGCGAGCAATTTTTTGTAGTTCCAAGTACTCACATGTTACGCCCATTTTAAAGTCTTTGCACTGGCTAAAGATTAAAGAGCGAATCATTTACAAAACAGGTTCGTTAACCTATAAGTCCATCACCATCCCTGGATAACCTTGTATGTCTCACTTGATTAAAGTGATGCAGCCTGCTGTTACTCGGTCTTCTAAATTAATTGCTCTGTGAGACCTAGCTTACCTTCGCGCTCTAAGCTATCTAATCGTTCTTTCCAGCATGCTGCACCGCAGATCTGGAATTCTCTTCCATCTAATCTTCGTAAATCTTCATTTGAAGCACATCGGCCTTTGCTTTCCTGTGATCAGTTCCATAGGCAGTTGAAGACCTATCATTTCCATCTCTCATTTCCATCCGGTGTCCATGAGCAGCGACCTGCGCCTAAACCTCCTTTTCTTTAATACCCTGTACTTTGGACTGATTATCTGGATTTTGGAATTTGCATCGTTTTGGACCATCTATTTGCTCGCCGGCTTGATTTTGTCTCAATAGTTGCTCGATGTCTGTCATTATGACTGTATAGCACCTTTAAGCGTTATTATTATTATATTATTATAGATGTTCCATTTAAAAGTTCTTTTAAAATGCCCTGGGCGGCTAAAGGGATGGCGTAAAAATAAGATAAAAAGAGACTGTATTAATTAAAAGTTTTTACAAAGCCATTAACATAAATTTCTATGCATCTGGGATGCCGCTTTAGCCAAAGTGCCAATGAAGCCGATGATTGACCTCGCTGGAGAGCAATAGCCACCACGAACGCGCCACAGAAAAGATGTTCGCGCTTATAGATAATGGCGCTGTCTCCACTGCCTATTTCGTCAATAAAGTTGATGCCGAGCGAGCTGATGGCCTCCAGGGTCTCTCAAACCGAGCACATAGGCATGAGAGATAGTGCTCAGAGGATTCCCGGCATACTTCAGAGTTTTCAATTAGCCCGCGGCCTAATGCTGCGCACCCCGCAGCAGCCGCAAGAACAAGGGCCGAGCTTGCTAATTGAGGAAGTGTCGCTAACACGTGAGTCCAACCCTACTAAACACAGCTACCTCTGCCCATGGTATAGAGGGGACGACACCGTCTGGACGTTTACCATCAGTGACGGACAATACCCAGGGGGCCTCTTTAATGGCGGACGTCGGACTATTCGTCGATCAGGACGCGCCGACAAGTCGTTTATGAAATGATGTTCTGCGATTACGCCAGGCACTACGCTTGCACGACAGGCCGTGAATGCCTAACGCATTGACTGAGACACCACAAATGCAGTTGTGTGGCTCACATAAGGTAGTGACCAGACGAAGACCGGCCGCGACTCTGACTGCTTCGTCGTCCAGACGGAGGCCGCATGATGAGATTGGTAAAGCCTTGATCCAGTCTCCACTATGGGGGCCGACACTGCGAGCAGCCGCGCCTTTTCTTGTGGCAAAAGTGGCTTCGCAAGGAGTTCCGTGTGCAAAGCAGTAGTGACCTTTGAGTCCCAAGCCTTCATGCTATTAGCCGTCATACCGATTGAAGGTTCGGATGTGGACAGAGCAGTCCAAATGCCCTGAATCCTGGATATCTCCAAGTCGGGAATTTGAAAGAATCCGGAAAGGGTTGAATCCTGTAGAACGCCAGTCCCCGCGGCTGAAGCCAAAAAGGCAGAAGGTGCCAGCGACGAGACAGAGCGTATACCCAATCCTCCGTAGCATATTGGCAGGCTAGCCTGAATCCATTGAGCTTCGTTAACATTAATATTAACGATGCTACTGAGCGACTTTCGCATGATGGAATCATAATTCTGCAATGCTGGATGACCCGCACATGGAGAGGCACGCAATAAGTATATGAGTTTTGAAGAACCTACACAGCTCCGCAATATCGTTAGAGCGTCGTGTGCGGAGATGAGCTTCAACCGGCTCGCGGCTCTCTCTAGTTTAGAGCACTGAGTATTGAGAGCCAAATCCATAGCTTGACCCGTCTGCAATGGAGCTCCAAGTAGACTGGCTTCGACAGGCTTTACACGAATGAATGTATTGATGGCCGGAAAGTTACTGTCGGATCGAGTGGTAATGAGCTCACATTTATTTATATTCAGGCTTAGCCCCAAAGCCTTTCCCGCAACCATCAGCCTTGAGATATCATCCGCCACAGTAGACTCAACCCCGCCCACAGTTATGTCGTCTAAGTAACCTATTTTAAGAGAAGAAGATAGCGACTGGAGCAACGGGTGTATTGTCAAACTGAACAGGAGAGGGCCCAAAGGGTCACCCTGTTGTACCCCCTCGCTAGACATGATCACCCGTTGACCGAAACGTAGAACACTTGGGTCTTCATAGGACAGACGGCAAAAAGGCCCCAGCTCAGGTAGTGAAGAGTCTACAGCTTCTAGCATGGGAACCCTTTTCAGGGAGTTGAAAGCGTTGCAAAAGTCCAGTTTAGCCACTACCCAATCGTCTGGCATGCTGCTAATGAATCGACGGGTGGCATGCACGGCGGCTTCACAACCTCCTTTGACACCCACGCCTACCTGGATAGGTTGAAGAGAGTTTGAGAGCCTGTCTAGGGCGAAGGAATTAGCACATTTGGCAGCGATCCTGCGCCAAGAGTAGCCCACAGCAATCGGTCTAAGCCCGCCGGTCTTTTTCTTCAGAGCAATCAGGTTGGCTCCAAAAAGAAACGGCTTGACTTCCTGATGACATTTACCCAGCAAAAGGAGATTTACAAAACCGGTAATGGCTGTTAGAGTCTCCCTGCCCATTATGGGGCACGTCACCAGCTGCAGGATGTGCTGTGGCCTCAGCCCATCCGGGCCCCCAGAAGAACCGGCGGGGAAACTTTTCACGGCTTTCATTACCTCCGCTTCAGTGACTTGGAGCGTATTCGCTTGGGGAGGGGCTGAGCTAAGAAGACTACGGGGTGTACTGTCCGCTGATGGATGTTTCAGACTCAGCTCTCTGTAAGTTTCATCATTATTCGGGGCCAGCGACTCTTCTGAGCACAGGATTCGCACGGCTGCTCTTAAATTTCCGTCTTCGATCTTTGAGGTCACTATGGATCGGAGGGATTCCTCAGGAGTACGCGGCCTGGAAGATTTGCGAAACTTCGCTCTTTAGTCATCTGAAACAGGAACGTCCACCCCGGACACTCTTTTGCGAATCAAGGACGCCATATTGTGCCTTTTCCCTGTTCTTTTAGGTGCTAGCAATATGTCTTCGCCAATGGCAAGAAGAGATTTCCATGCTTCTAAGTCGTCCACGCACTTAGAGATTCTATCAAGTATATTTATCAAGTAGGTGGCGCAAGTGGCTCGAACAGATTTAGGAATACGCTTGATAGTACCACTGGTAAGGTTGGGATGAGCAAATACTGTAGCTGCATCAGAAGGATGGCGTATCGGGGGGATGCTGTTTGATGGAAATACGGGTGGATGGTGGTCCTCATCCCTTGCATCACTAGAGGAGCGTTGTGCTGAGAATGTCCCCTGAGCTTCAATTGGGGGCTTGTGAGACCCTAGGCACCGGTTGTCACGGGGGCCATGTAGGTGAACAGACCCGTCTCTAATGTGCAACTGAAACACTTCTAAGCACACACTGCAAGTACCGTTTCTCTTGTTAGCATCCTGAGACAGAGACCATGTATGCTTGCGAGGCGGCATTCAAGCGTGAAGTTATAAACAGCACCGTGAATATCGAGTCTATTTATAGCCTTGGGAAATCCTGTAAACAGATTCACACCTGTAGCTCATAACTGACTCCAAATTTTGACGAAATGGCAGAAAAAGCGAAAAACTCTTGGCGAGCGGATGAATTACTGAAGCTCAATCCTTCTGTTGGCAGAATGACGAGGGCTGGGGTTGGCTAATAAATAATAAAAATCGCGAAAAAGCAATGTTAAGTGCGCGAAAGGTAAACAAACGCAGCCAGCACGGACCTCCCAGAGCAGAGAAATGACCTAATAATTCGGCCTTTTGTACAGATATTTTTGTGCAAATGCACGAGATTGTACATGTAGGTGGATAATTTACAATTTGTGTGCAATTTAAATGGTATATTTCTGATTATTATTTTGTTCAAAAATTTGGTTTTGAATTTGAAATTGTGAAAAACACCTTAATTTCGAATGTGAATGTGAATGCCAAACTAGAATATAGGACATGTTCAATTTTTCTTTTGTTATGTTGTTCCTCAATAGATAGAGTACGATTTTGTTTGTTCTTAATAGATATTTCTGACTATCCTGTACATTGTCTTAGTGTCATATTGATAAGCTGCAACTTGTGCTTCAGCGCATTTCTGGTCACAACATTCTTTTTGTATCCTTTTTGCGGTGATAGGCACTAAAGTATTTTCAAAATAGAAAACTGTTTTCAAATTAGAAATACTATTTTATTTGCTATTTTAAAGATACTTTAAAAAGTATTTTCAAAAGAACTTTCAAAATATTTTAAAATAGTATTTTGAGATATTTTCAAAATACTTTTCTTAAGTTTTTTGTTTGAAATTTAGTTTACTTAAGAAATATAAAAAAGGACGCTATCTGAAAACATAAAACGAACGAAAGTTATTATTTATATCTAGGAACTTGTTCTTTTCTTGATTGTTTAGCAGGCACCGTGTGCATAGTCAATTTCCAATATATTTCAATTAAATAACATTCATCTTAATAATTAATTAATCATATATAATGTAACTTTATTTTTAATTAATTGGTATTATAATTTAAATTTTAAACGAACGTCTCGCATCTATGTTAGTTTGATCTTAGCTTAAGGTATGATCTGTTGGTCAACTAATAATAATAGAATAAGCTTAATTAGTTTTTCTTTAGGTGAAAGCAACGACTTCAAAGTAAATAAATGAAATATCTACCATAATAAATTTTGAAAGAGGCCTTAAATTTTAATTTAAAAAAGGTTTGTACAATATTTTAACTTTTTAAGATATTTAATTTTTAAATTATAGTATTTTAACAAACTTTGTACATAATAGGCCTATAATGTCAATTGTGCATGTTATTGCCTTGACAATCTCCCTAAAAAGTATTTGAGTTTAGTTCTTTCCAAAGTATTTTCAAAATACCATTATCTTTTTTATTTTCAAAAAAGCCTACTTTTAAAAAAGTATTTTATTTCAGTTGTTTCAAAATACATTTCAAATGTTTTTCAAAAATATTTTAGAAATACTTCTGAAAAGTATTTTGCCCATCACTGTTCTTTTGCAGGCTCTTCTTAACTTTTTTGTCATCTTTATTTTAAATACAGTCACATAATTAAAAATTATAGCATTAACCCCGAACTGAACTAATTCGAACCGAACCAAATTCTTGTGCGATGGAAACCTAACCGAACCCAAGTCCTGCTTTGAAGTAATCCGAACCGAATCGAGCTCCCAAATAATCAAATGATAGCCGAACCGAGTTGAACCGAGACTTACATTTTCAGCAAACTCAACTGCTATCTGTAAGTTCACAAAAATCCCATCTGTAACATTAATTGACTTTGGATGAAGACTGGGTCGCCCATGTCTATATTCATGATGTATGAACGTATATGTAATTTATGCAGGACCTCCACAAGAACGAGAATCGATAAAACCAGTGAGGGATAATGTTAGAGGCGCATCAGGCTACCAGTCTCTCCCTACCAACGACAACGAGCATAACTCTGAGACAAGATATCAAGACAAGAGTGAGAATAGATCAAGAACGATGAAGAAATTGCGCACGATGAAGTATCTGGCCAGCAACAACCTCGCTATCATGGGTCAAACCATCATGAGGCATCGACAGGGGAATCAGGAAGATGAGAAAGCCAAAGCCCTTCAGGATCCACAGCTAGCCAAGCGTCGCCTCGCTCGAGCTCGAGAGCGTCGAGCCTTCCTTGTGCTCAGTGTTGTCATGGCCTCGTTTATAGGCTGCTGGCTGCCTTTCTTCTCCGTCTATCTGGTAACGTCTCTGACCGGAGTGAGGGCTCCCCAGTTCCTGTTTGCTGTAATATTCTGGTTGGGTTACTGCAACTCTGCGCTCAATCCTGTTATCTATACAATCTTCAACAGAGACTTCCGTAGGGCTTTTGAAAGGCTACTCTGTGGCTACAGAGTGTTTCCACCATACTAATTCTCGAAAGATTTTACGCCACTGAACTAATTGGAAGTATTTCCAACGTGAGAAATAATATCGTTTGATACGATACCTTCAACTTCTTCTTTTTCTTGTTCCGTTTCTTCTTCTTCTTCTTCTTCTTCTTCTTCTTCTTCTTCTTCTTCTTAGTCTTCTTCTTCTTCTTAGTCTTCTTCCCTTGAATCCCAGATTAACTAGGTTTGGGATTCGAACACAACACGGTTAATAGGATACTTTCAACATGCAAAGTTAAAAGAGCTGTAAAAAGTAAAGCCGACTTTAACGTCAGTTTCATCTCTCGAAAGCGATATCAGTGACAGGTAGCCCAGGATTTGAAAACTGCACATCCCTGCATCCGTGGTCGGATCGACATTGCCACATGTTCCAGCCAGTGAAAACAAAGAAGGACAACAACTATACTAGTAAAATAATAATCAGAGTAAAGGAATAATTACAAATAATGACGAATTATTAATGACGAAGACGAGAAACAAGACCGACATTAATAGCGATAGTGACAACAACAACCACAACGCCAAAGGCATAGGATCGTGATCATAAACATGATGTGATTAAGATGAATGACGATGATGGTGATGATGATAGGCCTAATGATGGTAGTGGCCGTGTTTATGATGTTCAAGACGATACAAAGACATATGTATGGATAACCATTAATTCAGGAAAGCCAATACCAAGAGTAGCCTGACTTTTATCATGCTAAGGTTACTTGAATTTCGTTCAACTTCACATTTGAATAAAACTATTCTCTTTGTCTCTCGATCTTCAGACCCAAATAGTAGCAACTCCATGAGTGACGTATTAGGCGTGACGTATTATAATTATGCAGCTCACCCATTTAGATTTCTTTGCCTCCTGTTTTTACCTGTTAATTGTTCTTCAGTTTCAATCCAAATTTTCACTGTAGATATTAATTCAAAGATGATCGTAGTAAATGTTACGTAAATTGTATAACATGTACTAAAATCATTTTGAATTAATACCGTATAGTTATCATTTAGGCCCTTATTACTACTCTTTGACAATGTCTATGCAAATGTTTTTGTGTGAAAAAGTGGTTTAGAATGATTTGTGCTGCTGTATGTTGGTATCTTTCGTTGAGGGTACGGATGTTAAATCATATATGTAATGAATATTAAGTATCAACTCAAGATATGGGCGCATAAATTTGGCCAAAAATAGTTAGGGTGCTTCGCTTTATACTGTGTGACACTGATAATTCGTGTTCATTCATGTTTTCTCAAGTGCCTCGACCAAATATCTCCCAAAGATTTCATATCGAAGATAAAATGTCTCGCCATTCCTCCAAAATCTGATTCCTTTGCCAGAAAATGCTGACAACAAACCTATACGGACCTGTTCTCATCATTTCATCAAGCGAAGTACAATGCTAGAAGCATTTTGATTGAAGGAACGGGACCACTAAAGTTGGCTAATGCTGGACAGAAAAATATTCGTTCCGTAGACCTATTCAATTCAGTTTTGCCATATTCCCCCAAGGCTATAGGCTACATACGGTACGGGTAGGTTAAGGCTCTTTGTGAAGGGATTGATTGAAGGAGTTGATCAATGGAGTGCTCTATACGGAGCGTGAAGGCAGACTCAGGATAACAGTGGTTGTGAATATTTACCTTGGACCTGCCGTTTTGCAGAACACTATGGAAAGAAATCTGCACAAGCATCTGTGCTTCCTGACCCAGTGTGCCGTTATGTTATGTTATGTTTAGAGAGAGAGAGAGAAACCTATTCTACCACATACTATAAAAGTTTCCCTTTGCATGGATTTTCGTTAGGCCTACATACATATAGCTGCAGATAAACGGTTATTTAGTGAAATTACACTGAAGTTGAAAATATAAGAAATACTTTTTTTAATAGTAGGGGAGACCGGGGCTGAATGTTACAGGGGTTGTTTGTTACAAATACAATATCTTAAAATCGGCAGAAGTCAATGTGATAATATTTAGTGTAGATATGTTCTTACATCAACTGCTGATGTGTTTTTGTGCGATTTCGTTGAAAGATAAATTTTTTCAATAAAAAGTTTAATTTTAGTACCCGTGAGTAAATTTAGCGTGTCTGATTTAAATTTTTGCTCACATTCAAGTAGGTCCTAATAAAAATTCTGTTTTTAAACGTTTTAAACGTTTCAACACTATTTATCTAGTAATCACACTTTAAAGCAATACCATCTGGTGAGCAGTATTTATGTTATTGAATGTTCAACTCTTGATTCTGCATGGGGTTGAATGTTACAAAATCATCGGGGTTGGATGTTACAGTACGGGGTTAGTTGTTGCAGAAAATGTTTATATATTCTTAGAAATTGAAAAGGTCAAACTGTTCAAGATGTCTTTCCACATGCAAGCTACGTTCTAATTTGGAGAAGAAAATAAAGAGCTCAGTCAGAAAGGGGTTCGGAGGGCGTGGCTAGACATAAAGTGATCACTAAGTATGTCACATTTATGATAAGGATAGTAATTGAATACACTGTTTAATACAGTTTGATATTGTGTGCTAATTTGTAATTTAGTATCAATTTAGATTTAACAGCTGTAGCAATTCAGCCCCGTGTGGTGTAACAAACTATCCCGTATATGGGGCTGCTTGTTACAATTTAGTTGCCAGTTGCAAATGAATATTCTATTCACACCCCAGACGCGCGTTTGTAAATGTTGATCAGCCTATACATCAAACTAGACTATGTGTGAGCATACTTGTGCATAATTTCATTTCTCTAACTGCGAAAATAAAGGTTGTAGGCCGAAGAAAGTAAAATTTGTAACACCCAACCCCGGTCTCCCCCTAGGCCTGAAATGACATGAGACAAAATGGGCAATTTAAGGAAGAAAACATGATTAGAAGAAGACTGGGACTTGAGATGGTGGCTGATTTGATAACTAATTATTTGTATGTTGATATGAAGAGAAAAGAAAAGGATTGGAAGATGACATTGTGCAAGAGTTAAATTCCATGGACCGGTCAGTATAGGCAATGCACTAATATATATATATATATATATATATATATATATATATATATATATATATATATATACATATATATAATATTATATACATTATGTATATATATATATACATGTATATATATATATATATATATATATAATGTATATATATATATACTATAGTATAGAGATTATATATATATCATGAGCTTCCCGTATATATATATATTAAATCGTACTAGAGATAATTGATATATATATATAATAAATATATAGTATATATAATAAATGGACGTCCTATCTATTTATATAATCGATGTAATATCATATATATATATAGATCATATATCGGGACGTCCATAGTATATATATTATATATATATATATATATATATATATATATATATATATATATATATATATATATATAGCATATACAGGCGATATATGATACTAAAACTTCAAGATAAAGGCGTCAGATTTTTAAAGGCGACATATTCGTGCGCACTTTAACTTTGACCTTCAAATGCCCATAAACTGAAACAAAAATTGCAAATCCGAGATAGCCATTTGCTAAAGGTTATACATTTGTATAGCTCAGTTTCTCCTTGAAACTGAATCTTTGCAAATGACCAGAAAAATTAATTATAAAGTCTCTGTGTATCAGGCATCTGGGAAAACATGATATGGACTACAAAATGTTATATTCATTCCCTGATCAAAATAAAGGCTATATTCAAGGTTCAATATTAAACCAGTAGATGTGCAATTTTATGGACTAACTACTGCCAAAGTTGCATTGTTTTCATATTTAAAATAGCGAAGAAATTCAAGTTCAAATTAATATATACAATGTGCTTGTAGGCCAGATTCATCTATTCAAGCCAGCTTTGTCCAACACTAGATGGCCTAGCTACCAACAGAACTAAAAGCAGAGAGATCGCTTCAAGCCTATTTCATCCTATCCAATCAAAATGGAGTTCATCTTGCATTGACTGATGAACATTACTGAGCCGTTCCACAGTTTCAAGCCTAACATATCTAGAATTCAATATAGTCGAATTTTCATGAAATTACGAAAATTTTGTCTAGATGGCGAAGCGAACTATAACTCTACAAGCACTGCCTACATGCACTGCTTTCATACGATATTAAGTTACTTTAGCCTAGAACGCATCATCATTTGCGATGATAGGCCTATAAATTAATGTATTGTTTGTGATTGTTTCTTTTGAGGGGTCCATTAGGGGAGGGGGACAGGTTTAAGCTGCACGATTTTGAAACATTGCTAACGATTAATGTCGTTTCCCGGACTATGGGGTTGGGAGAGGGTCTAAAAGTTTTTAGGCCCATAATTTTATTGGTTATAGCTTCAGGACTCATTTACCTATCGCTCTCTTTTCTACTATTTTAGCGAACGCTCTCTCCCGTCTGTATGTGAACAGCGACTAATATATTTTGCCAGGTAACTGAAGTCTTTTAAAATAGAGTAGGCCTATTGGGAGAATTTTACTTGAGCATGTTTCGCGATCATATTTTTACATGTAGAAAAATATTGCAATGGTTTATAATAGAATATTTTCTATCTGCTTTTATTCACTGCCTCTAATGCTTTCTGAACTACAGGGTCGAACTTATGTTTTAGTTTAACTTACGTAAAAATAGGGGCCTAATTGGTTACAGTCAATATCTTATAACTTACAGATTTTAGAATACGTAAGAGAGTTAAACTTTATGTTTTTGCCGTTCATGGTTAATATCGGATTCATTTTAATGCGAGTAATTGCAAATTAATTTGCTTCTGGTTTTTATTAATTTTAGTTTTTACTTTTACTTTAGGGCATCCAGAACGTTTAAGCGCTGCACTAAAAGTGTTGAGAATCAAGAATCTACTGTAAACATTTTCAACAGACACAGAATATGAACGATTAAAGATGAGACTTTACATGTAGGCTAAATTGGATATTGTTAATTACCCAGGTGGTACACACAAATTAAGATCTTCTGCCGGCAGACTTACACGTTTTAAAAATTTATAGATAATGAGTTTTTAAATGACTTGAGCCATTTTATATTGATAAAGATGCTGCTATATTTTACTTTAAGAAATCACATTGTGGGTCTATTAGGATATTTAAACAATTAAACTCAAAAAAATAAATCACAATGTAAAAAATAATAAAAAAGCTTCCAACACTTAAACATTTAAAGAAATATTTAATATTAATTAAAATACATTAGCATTAAACTCAAGCCAGAGTTTAAGGTCAGTTCAAAAATATATATATAATAACAATTGCTAAAACTCTATACATATGTAGGCCTATTACTCTACCTATCCCATTCCTATTGTGGGTCAACTCAGTTGATAAGCCTACGGGTGGTAAACCAAGCCGGTTGATCTCTTTGTTTCAAGCACGTGTTGCAGACTGCGGAGGATAACTCTTGATGTAATTAGTCAATGTAAACAATACGCCGACCAATGTGATTCGATGAGCGAAACTCCTACGTTTTTGTCTCTAAATTATAATAAATAGTCAGAACAGGATCTAAGCCCGAGTCACAAATCGTCAGACACGGACGTTAAACCCTATTCAGGCCTCGATAACTTCAGTATATTAATGGAGAACAACACAAAATCAGTGTTTAATATTAAATAAGAAAGATTAATTTAATACAATAAAATAAGAACAATAATACATGAATCAGGACACAATTAAACGAGAACAAACATCGATCAGAACTCAATAAATTACTTTAACCACGACTATAGAAATCAATATATTTAGATCACTAACACATAACCCTTTATTCAATACAACCTAGCTAACTATAACTTAAATGAACCACACTTAAAACAAACACTATAACTAATTTATGAACTAGACGACTAGATTAGAAATAAAACCATGCAGCCTGATGCTATAGTGAAATTATAACTAAAACTATCGTGCTAATCCTAAACTAACTACTATTATAAAACTTCTATAATACTATAGGCTCCTAGACCTCAAAACTCACTGCCACACTGCTATAACTATCCCAATAGTATCCTGGTACTATAAACTAAAATATTTACGACTAGTATCCTGGTACTATTGTCTAGAACTCAACAATTGACTTGAAAAACCCCCTCAAAACTAAATCGAACTATTCTGCAGGACATCAAAACATCCAAGTCCCCCTAATATCGCCCACAACACACTTCCTCATCTTCTTCGTCACTACGCGCGACAACAACAACACTACATCAATTCAATATAACATATTGAAAACATAAAGAAACTTATATAGAAACACGAACCCTGACATAAATATTTCAAATTTTCATCTGATAACTAGTCACCTTCAAATATAATTTCTCAAATCATATCAATAAACACATTTAAAGAAAATCAGAATTCAAGAAAACGAGTACTGTAATTGGATACAGTAATTGCGAGTTACTGCACAAGAAAAAGGTAAACAAGAATTGCACTTTATTTGTTTTAGTCAAAACTCATGCCAACCATGCTTGTTTGCATGCGGGATTTAGCGCACTCGGTTATGCTACGCGTCAGTTGAATTAAGTTAAGCTCCATCGCGCCGGTTAGTATTTTGTGGGCGACCACCTTGGAAGAAGAAATATTGACAGCTCTGAAAAAATCCCGAGGGTGTTGGAAGGTTATTCTTAAATCCGCGCCGGCTGCAATTGATGCGCCAACATAAAGGCAACGATTACTAATTAGGCCTACCATGGGGACGAATGGAGGAAAATAAAATTACAAAAAAAGAAACCAAGAAAGGAAACTATGTAGGACGTGCTCTAAGTCATGTGCATAACTCGCAATAACTACATGAACAAAAAACAAAAACAAAATTGTAATTCAAAGCGTAGATTTCTTAGGAGGAAAATAGATAATAATATTACGACATTTATAAATTTCATTTTACTTCTTGTGGATGATTGTAACTTATCACATACTTTTCAATTTTTTTCAATCATCACATACTTTTCAAATTTCTAAGTCCAAACGGTTTTCGAACATCTCTCTCTCTCTCTCTCTCTCTTAGTGTACTGCTACTAGCAAGGCCATGGCATAAAACACCTCCACTCTTCTCTGTCTTCCGCTTTCCTCTTCATGTACACATAAGAGTGGATCTTTAAATTATCAAACATTCCTAGTCTCGGCCTGCTTCTGTCTCTATTTCATTCCATTCTGCCTTCTATGACCTCCTTTAGTAGACTGTCCCCCTTAGAATGTGTCCTATCCAATTCTTCTTCCTATTTCTTTATAAATTTATCAACTGTCTGACTCCAACTCTCTCCAGAACTTCATCATTTGTAACCTTTTGATTGTCCTTTGACTTTGGTAATCCTTTCAATTATTTTCCATATCCACAATTCCAATGCCTCTAGTTTCCTGATACCATCCGCTTCCTTCCTTAAAGTCCATGTTTTACATCTATATAATAGCGTGGTCCAACCCAAAGTTTTAACTATCTTTATGTCTTTCCTCAGACTTTTTAAATTTTTAAATATTACCGATGGCCTCTTTTGCATGTGCAATCCTACTGCATATTTCAGTCTCATATTTCTCATCATCGGTTACAGTAAGACCCAAATCTTTTAAACTCCTTACCTGTTCCAATTTCGTACCACTTATTGTGATATTAACCTTTCTTATGGGACACTCTCATCACTTTTGTATTTTTGACGTTGATCCTCATGCCATATTTCAATGCTGTATTATACAGATTATCCACTATCTTCTGCAGTCCAGTCTCGCTGCCTGCTCCCATCCTTTGGTCACCTGCAAATTTTACATCTTATAGCAATTTTTCTACTACTTTTATTCTTTCTTCCATGTCTTTAATGGTTTCCTCTATCATTTTCTCGTTATATAATATGTTAAACAGCAGTGGCGAAAGGCTTCTGCTATTTAACGAACATATTTATCAAATAAAATGTTCGCAGGATAATATCGATTAGATAACAAGACTACATGTAAAGGTCATTGAGAGAACGACCTGATAGCTAGTCCTAACTTGATTCTCATCAGCAGGGGGCTCGATTTACCGGTGATAGGGGACGTTTTAACAGTAATGTGCAGATTCAAACACATGTACCTATTTTCACAAACTCTAAGAAGTGACAGGACATGCACGCAGATGTACCTGCGATGCTATCTGTCCCTTTTGTTCATTTCTACACTTATTACAGTCAAAATATTTAGATACGGTATATGTAGCAATGAAGAAATTGTACCGTCGCAAAAACACCATTATTCTTACTTATTAAAATTGTTAACATAGCCTATTACTAACATTTTTACATGTAGATCGCTTATACGAACAGTTACTATGCTCCACTATGAGGTAATGCTATCAACTGCTATAATATGTTTACTATTGAATAAAATTATATCCTACAAAATATGGAGAAAATATATTTTTCTTCCTTGCAGCCTGTAACATGGGCCCTCATGCTTTGGCCTATAGAAAAGCAAGAGTTCGTCATACGTATCACATGTAATATTTTTTGAATTCACACTCACACACGTATTTCTTGGTTGTCAACATCTCTCCAAACTTCTCTTCCTCCACTCACATAACTAATGTTTTAATTTTGTTTTGTTTTGTTTACGCACAAAAGGACTACCCAATGAACTGATTCAGAGATTATTTCAAACGTTTACCTTACTATATGCTTCTCTATGCAACATAACAACATAAGAAGCACTGGGTCAAAAAGCACAATTTCTTGTTTGAGACCCACCAAATAGCCATTTAACACAAGAAACTAAATAAACTATATAAACTTTACTTAACTATCAAAACTTTTACACTTTAATATGACTGGGCAACCCCACAACTCAGCCACACTCGGCCCTATAACACTTCCTATATTTATCATATCTATTCTTAAATTGATTGACAGATTCGGCCTCAACGACCTCATCTAGCAGCCCGTTCCAAACACCAACAACTCTACCACTGAAAATTTTTACGCATCTCAAGCCTACTTTTAAATTTAATTAACTTGTATTTGTGTCCTCTAGTTCTTCTATTATTTGCTAATAGAAACCAATTTTTATAATTTACTTTACTGAAACCATTAAGCATCTTATACATTTCTATTACATTGCCTACTACCCTTCACTCTTCTAACGATAAGATAAGATTCAGTATATTATAAGCGATTTTCATAATTGACATTTTACAGTTCTTATTTAATCTTGTTACTCCAGCTTGAACTTTTTCTAATTTCTCTTTTTTCTTAAGTTAGAGACACCAAGCAATATAATGTTCATACAATGTACATACGTGCTCGGAAGGGTAACGCTGTCAAGATGGCTGCTTTGGAATTATTTGTAAACAGAAAGTGCAATAAATTTCTGTTTTCAATTGTCCTAGCCGCCTTTTACTTCAATTGCAGCGTTCCGGAACCCAGGTGTGATTGTTCCTTAGTAGAAATCAATTCTCTCTCTATCTCCCTCTCTTTACATATGTATATAGCATTTTACCATTACTCGAGCATTCTGTCGAAACGTGGTACTTACTACAACGTGTTTGTTTTTGTTTTGTTTTGTTGTTGTTGTTTGACTGTGCAATAGATTTTAATAGTAGTATTGCCACATAATTCAATTAAACTTGTGTCAATGTAAATTCTGTCTAAAATAGTGTATTTCATTCTATCTTTCCAATAATATTTACATTATTTACGTGTTAACCCTTATTCCACTCATTATTGCCCATTGCACCGCCAATCACTCTCATGGCTCTCATCAATCGAATAAATTCTCTTCGCACCAAAGTCTCACTATGCTCTCTCAACTTTCGCTCACTCTCCAACCCTGACCATATCATTGCACCTCACGATTTGGCCAGTACCTATAAATTTGACTGTTTTGCTATCAATGAAACTTGGTTGTCTGCCAAAACCTCACCCAGCGAGCTAATGACCATCCTTCCACCTGGTTACGAAATGCATATTGCTAACCGTGATACCAGAATCTCCAGTGCTAAGGGTGGTGTAGTCGCTCTCCTATTTAGGACGCCTTTCACACTCTTAAGCAGTCACTCACAAATTTTTCAGTTTTGAAGCTATTTCAGCCACTGCTAAATTTAACTCTTGTACACTGCACGTTGTTTCAGTATACCGTCCCCCTTCGTCATCTCCATATGCCAAACCTTTCTCTATGTTTCTGTCAGAGGCATTGCTTTCCTCTCTCATTGCATCCATATCTGACTTTGTCATCACCGGTGATCTAAATATTCATGTTGACCAACCACTTGATCACTCAACCCAGCAATTCAATAGCATACTCAAATCCTGTAATGCTGTACAGCACGTTAACATTGCCACACACTTGGACAACCACACCTTAGATCTTGTCATTACTCCTTCCCAGTCAGCACTAGATCCTACGAGCATTGACATTTTATCACATTCTCCATCTGACCATTTCCCCGTCACTTTCTCATTCAACCACATGAAATCCCAAACTGTACCTAACACCACTACTATATCTTACCGGAAAATCAATAGCATCAATATCGACCAATTTTGCTCGGACCTCGAGAATTCGACTCTAATCAAGTCGCCTTCTCTTGACCTTGATGAACTTGTACACCAGTACAACTCCACCCTTTCTGCCCTGCTTGACAAGCACGCACCTTTAACTCGTAAGACTATAAGGGAGTCTAACCCATGGTTCACTCCCGAACTAGCTAAGTTGAAGGCTGCGTGTCGTAGAGCCGACAGGAAGTGGCGCCAAACCCATGCTGTAGTTTGGAAAACTACTTCCAATCTACAGTATAAAGAGTATCGTTCTGCCATTGCATCTGCTAAGCAACGATACTACTCCACTGTCATCAGCAATGCAGTTAACTCCAAGAACCTATGGAAAGCAGTCAACACTTTATTGCATAGGTCACCCTCTCCGTCTCTTCATTCACTTCCTGCTGAGTCTCTTCCAAACGGTTTGCTCTTCACTTCTCTGACAAAATCAACCAACTCCGGTCCTCCATCATTCCTCTCATCTCTAGCTCCACACCTCACTATCCTCAACCAACCAAATCAACCGATGAGCAGCTCCAGAGCTTTACAACTGTCTCCATTGAGGAGATTACGCAACAAGTCTTGACTTCTCCCAAGCACTGTGATCTCGACCCTATCCTTACTTCTCTGTTGAAGAAGTGTATCCATGTTCTGGCACCTGAATTTCCACAATTGTTAATTTATCCTTGCCCTCTGGCACTTTTCCACAGTCATTTAAAAATGCTATTGTCACTCCACTCCTCTAGAAACCCTCGCTGGACAAGGAATCACTCTCCAACTACAGGCCCGTATCCAATTTACCATTTATTTCCAAACTCACAGAGAGACTAGTCTTGCAAAGATTCTCCACCTATCTTAAGTCCAACGACCTCTTCAACAATCACCGATCTGCTTACACCCAACATCGCTCTCCTGAAACTGTTCTTCTTTCTATCTGTAACACTATTACTAAAGCCATGTGCACTCAACGTGTCACTGGACTTTGTACTCTCGATCTGTCTGCTGCTTTCGACACCATCGATCACCAAATCCTCCAACAACGTTTTTCCTCATGGTTTGGTATCCACGGCAATGCACTTGCTTGGTTTACTTCATATCTCACCGACCGTACTCTTAGCGTCAAAGTTTAAGAGTATTCCTCTCCGCCTTCCATCCTCAAGTACGGTGTGCCTCAGGACTCTGTACTTGGTCCTATCCTCTTTAATTTATACACTACTCCACTAAGCTCCTTAATCTCTTCACATTCATTAGACCATCAACTTTTCGCTGATGACACTCAGCTGTACACATGCTTCACCCCCCACTCCTATCCTGATGCTAAGGCTTGTCTACAGCAATCCTTTCTGGAGATATCTTCCTGGATGTCTGCCAATTTCTTGGCACTCAATCCATCCAAGACTGAGTTCGTGCTATTTGGAACACCTCAGCAACTTTCAAATTTGAACGAGGTGTCCCTGGCTCTCTCTTCTGATGTTTCAGTAACACCGGTTTCTTCTGTGAAGAATCTTGGTGTTGTCCTTGATCGCCACCTCTCATTCCACGAACATATCACTAAAACGTCACAGGCATGTTTCTTTCATATTCGCGATCTTAGTCGAATAAGACCATTTCTTTCTCTCGAGACTGCCACTACAATTGGCGCTGCTCTCGTGCAATCGAAACTGGATTACTGTAACTCCCTATTTCTAAATCTTCCCAGTTGCGAGATTGATAGGTTACAGTTCATCCAGAATTCCCTTGCACGTGCAGTCTTTCGTAGCTCCAAATATTCTCGTGTTACTCCAATCCTCAAGTCCTTACACTGGCTCAAAGTTAGAGAACGCATTTTATACAAGACAGTTTCTCTAACTTATAATTCTATTACCACTCCTGGTAATAGTTACATGTTCCACTTACTACAAGTGGGACAACCTATCTCCAGGCCCACCAGGTCCTCTAAGTTAGTTACTCTTGAGAGACCAAGCCTTCCTTCACGTAGCAAGCTATCTAGGCGCTCCTTCCAGCATGCTGCCCCGCAGATCTGGAATTCTCTTCCTTCCATTCTGCGCACCCCCTCATCTATTCCTGATCAGCCTTTCCTACTCCACGAACAGTTTCATAGGCGATTGAAATCTTTTTTCTTCGACTTTTCATATCCACCAAACGTCCACGAACTGAGACCAACATGTTAACCTCCTTTCCGTTAGTACCCTTCCTTGGACTGACCACCCGGATTTTGGCTTGCACCGTTTATGGACCCCTCACTCTGCTCATCGGCTTTAATTTGGTATCACAGTGCTCAATGTTGTCATGGACAACAGTAGCACTCTAATCGTATTGTTGCTGTTGTTACAATGTTCAAGTTTGGGTCAAACCAATGTGTTATATAACTTTAATATAATGTTTTTTCTTCTGCTTGGCATTGTTCTTTTTATTATAGGCCTACTTATAACGGCATTTGCATGCATTATTGGCAACTTTATTACTTTGCTCGCTAAATTTCAATGTATTACACCTTAGTCTCTCTTAGAAGTAGTATTTTTCAGTATTTCATTATTTAAAATGCATTCCGTACTTAAGCTCTTTTTATCCATATGCACTGTATTACATTTATGGATGTTAAATTCCATCTGCCATTTTAAGACAAATTGTGTAGTCTTACTATGTGTTTTCGTAGAACCTCTACATCTGCTTTATTAGTGCGTGAAACCGTATCATACGTGAATCACAAGGCAGAAGATACTACAGTAGATCAACACTTCTATCTCTCTCACAAACACACTCTCTCACTCTCTTTCTAGTTCGCGCTCTCTCTCTCTCACTCTCTCTCTCTCTTAGTGCATTACCTATTGCTTTGGTAGTTGTTAGTAGTTTGGTCTTTGGTCAGGGACGTGGCTATTTTTCTGGGGACGGTGGGTCCACAAGCCCTCACACGCACAAGCACACATACACAACAACAATACGGTTAGAGTGCTACTGTTGTCCATGACAACATCGAGCACACATACATAAATACAAATACATACATACGTGTACATATATACATACAGATATACATAATAATAATAATAAT
>CAJHZI010000865.1:0-175000 GCA_905160935.1 Enchytraeus crypticus | reverse complement strand
TTAGTATATATATAGTCATATATAGACTATATATAATATATATTATATATATACTATATATATATATATATGTATATGCCTCTATAATACATGTTTATACGTTCTTAAGTAGATTTTTTAAATTTTAATTTTCTTGGTTAATGGCCCAAACGCTGAAGATAATCAAGCCGTTAACTGCAACTTGCCATACGTGAGGACTACTTCAGTACAATGTTTGTTTTGTCAAAACCTTTATATCGTAAATCGTAGGCCTACATGAAACCTGTGAATTGATGGACATGATCGTGGTTTGGGAGATTACTCAAGATTGCAACGCTGCAATGATCACTTGTTTCCCATAGTCATCATCGTATCACTCATTATTTCAGATGTTAATGTAACTATGTAGTCCATTTCACTAAGTATAATAAAGTAAGACATCGATATTAAATCCAGTACACATGCACAATACAGATATATCTACCATGCTACATGCTATATACATGTTACATAGCTCTTCTAATAGAAAAATTAGTAATTACGTGAATTAACACCAACGCTCGATTTTCTTCATTGCGAGTGTTTAATTGAGGTTTCAATGAAGAAATGAAATGAAGGGTAGAAAACAGCAGGAATTGATAGCGTGCCAGCAAAATTCCTAAAATTGTAGAGGAAAACACTGAAAAAACTTGTGAATCTATATGTTACATGTACATGTAAGGCCTATGTATGTTTATAATACGGCATGTAGCCAGAGGATTTTACTAGATCAAATTATCCCTATTCCTAAAAAGACAATTCCGAATGTTCGGACCCCAGAACCATATTTAATATAAATGCATCAAAATCTTATAGAAATAACATAACAACCCTGGGTCAAAAAAACTGCTTTTTGAGAAGCTACAAAATTAAATAAAATTACCTACAATCTGGCGTAGCAAACATATTACATAGTAAGTTATAACATGTACTAATACAGTCTACCAGCACCATATGTACAAAACCTGTACAGTAACAGGTACTAATACTACTCGTATGCTTATACTTTCAAATTACACCAGACCTAGGCCTACCCATCCTCAAAACACACATACCAAACATCACAGCAAAAACAATAGCCATTTTACACCAAAAGATAAATAAACTATAAAATCTACTTACGTGTAACTACAAAACCTATGCACTCTAAGACTACAAATTGTCTATAAAATGTGCAGATGGAATTAACAGCGATAGGGTAATATAATGTATATAGGTAAAAGACTTAAATACAAAATAATTATTTTAATAATAAATACTGAAAAAATACTACTTCTGAAAGACTTAGGTGTAAGTTTAATAGTGGATAATTCATTAACCTTTAGTGCAGCAATGTAATAAAGGTTTCCCGGACAAAAGCCCCCCGGACAAACAAAAGCCCCCCGACAAAGCCTCCCCCGGACAAGCAAAGCCCCGCGGACAAAAGCCCTCCCGGATGGTCATAGATATACACATAACATATTATGTTATTGATAAACACATAATATATATAGAGGAGACATTTGTACATTGGAGTTTTTGCTCTTATAGTGTATTGAATTTAATAGGGCCTACTTAACTATCTCAACAAAAGAATTTCGGCATGACTTTCGAAACGGTAATACATATGTGCTACAGAGAATTTGGCCATCGCAAACGTTCCTTTATTATTTGGAAAACTGAACCTGATTGCTGAGCGTCATAATTTGACCTTCGCGCTACAGCGGATAATCAGAGCTGGAGGTAGTAATTGCGTGCATCATCCATAGCGTAAACACGACCGAAAATCTGGGGGACCCAATCATTGGCGTATCCACGGGGGGCAGAGCCTCACCTCCGTTAGCCCGCCGTAAAAATTACACTATAGTTTTCCTTGTTTTTATGAAATTTCTATGTATCATATGTATGTAAGAGCAGTGGTGGTGGGGGGGGGGGGGGGACGGAACTTAGTTTCACTAGAATACACAAAGGCCTACAACTACTGGCTGAAGCCAGTGGCGATGCCGGTAAGGCACTCGACCGCGGATCAGTATGTGAGGGGTTCAAATCCTGGGCTAGCCCGTCACTGACATCGCTTTAGAGTGAAGAAACTGACGTTAACATTAGCTTTACCAGCTTTTACCTTTCAAAAATCGATCCACTGGCAGTGGCCTTGCCCTGCACGGTAGAAGCAGCGCTGTGTGCCATTTCCTCGAAATTTTCTAACAAAACTCTGAATAATACTATGAAATTGCATTTACAACTTTCAGAATTCAAAATCGAAATTAGTATTGTATTTATTCTTAGCAAACGTGGCTTCTTGGTCTTTAACAGAAATTTATCCATGATGCAATTATGCAGAACTTGGTTTACTGTCTATGAATTTATATTGTTACAAACTCCATAAGCTAAACCTTTATGTACATTTTTCAGAGCATCTACCGATGGTTGATAAGTTGACCTCTCAAGATACACTAGGCCTATGCAGCCGCAAACTCCGGATAGGCCAATATAGTTTCATCCCGCTTAGCTCGGCCAGTTGGCACTCTCCTGTATTTCGTCACACTCACTTAACATCGGTCGCTAGGCCCTATAGTCTCCTATATACTACTAAAGTTTGTGACTGTATTTAGTAGTCTATGTCCAAGCATACAGAGTAGGCCTACAACTACAGCTATGTCATTAATTACTATCATGGAAGGTATCAGTTTACCACTCGATCTACAGCACGGCTCTATAAATGCTAGTACTACTTACACATGCAGTTATTGAGCGACATCGAAAATACGCAAAAATATCTTACATAAAGTATATATATTTGAGCCTAAATTCTGGGGGGGACATTTATATGCATGTGCATTTATGTCCATGCATTTATGTAAATGCATGGACATAAGACATAATATGCATTTATATGCATTTTGTCCGGCGGGGCTTATGTCCGGGGGGCTTTTGTCCGGGGGGCTTTTGTCCGGGGGGGGCTTTTGTCCGGGAGGGCTTTTGTCCGTACACCGTAATAAAGCTGCCAATAGTGCAAATGCTCTTAGGCCTATAGGTATAATAAGAAGAAAAATGACAAGTAGAAGAAAAGGCATAATATTAAAATTATATAAGGCATTGGTTAGACCCAGACTTGAATATTATGGTCAGGCTTGGTGTCCCTATCTTGAGAAAAATATAGAGAAATTAGAGAAAGTTCAAGCAAGAGCAACATGATTGACCCTTTGTCATATGTATTTAATAGCAATTTCTGTAATTTCATATTAATTTAATGATATTCGGCCTCTAAACGGTTTTAAGATGATGTATTGTTTGACCGTTTGGGTATACAGAAATCCGGAAACTAAAAAACGGGGAATATCCTTTAAGAGATTTGAAATAAAATTTATCGGCATTTTGTATCACAAAAATATACATCCAATAGATCTTTTCAGTAATAGCTAGAAATAGAATATCGTGGACACCAAATATAAACAGTGGACTAGAAAAAGTAAACACTGCATAGAATACTATTGAAATGTACTAGTTCCTCATAAAATTTCTAATACAAGTTTTCTTTAGAAATGTTATTTACTTTACAACCTACTATACGTATATTAATTAAAGAATAACTTAACACTTATAGTTTAACTCTTTCACCCATTATAACGGTATGCATGCATTATAACGAAGTTATAATATAGACCCATTACATTTACATGTAAATTTATGTATCAGATGTCAACATAAACAAACCAGTGTTACCATACAACAAAATATGTTTTCAATTACCGAACTGATATATTAAATAGAAATTCATTTCAAATATTTTTTTGTCATGACGATATATTGGATATATGTGACGATAAATGTGCCTGCCACTAAAGTGTTTCATTATCGTTCAAAAGCTTTGCAAATGTTCAAAAACTTCATTATTTTATGCCTTTAAATAAGGATCAGCTGATATTGTTTATCTCCGGCTACCAAAATAAGTTGTTGGCATCACTGCAATTCTTGAACTCAATGTTTACAATGGTTGAGATTGCATTTGACACTTCTACGGGTTTTCTTTATTCTATGGACTGCCAGATGAGGTCGTTGAAGCTAAATGTCAAACAATTTAAGAATAGATATGATAAGTAGGCCTATATAAAGTATTGTAGGGCTGGGTGTGAAGTAGTAGTAGAGAAATATTAGGCGAAGTTGTGGGGTTGCCCAGTCATATTAAAATGTCTTCTTTTAGAACCTCTGCATCTGCAAATAATAAACAAACGCGGTCAATCCAATACAAAAACGATTTTAAGTACATGTACATGTAAGTCAGACATTTGATATAGAGTAGGGTGCGGTACAAGAGAAGCTATAGGGGTATTGAGTTTCCTATGTGAACCCAGGTTAGAACGGGGAAATGAGGTTTTTAGATCTTTTGTAGATTCAGAGAAAGTGATGATTGAGAGTGTATAGAGAAGTAGGAAGAATCAATATAGAAATAGGCGGTAAGAAATTATAACAAATAAAGTTTAGATATTCAGGGCACACATGAACTTAACAGAAGATTGTAAATGAGCTACAGAAATAAACTGTAGAATTGTTCAAGCTAAAGAGGCCTTCAGTAAGACAAGAAAGTACTACTAACAAACTTACTACTAACTAAAGAACTACTAACAAGAAGTTTGAAGAATTCCAGGATTATATAGATTGTAAAGACTTGAATTTAGACGGGGAAGGCATAGGGGACCCACCACGTTGTAAACAATTCTGAATCCTCCAAGAATAACGGTATATAACAAGAAGAATGAGTGTTGTTAGATGATTTAAATTTCCACCCATAAGCAGACATGGAGAGGAAAACTGAAGGCAGAGAATAGTGGAGGCGCTATATACAATTGGACTTAATTGTCAGTAGGCAGTGCATTGAGAGAGAAATACTTTGATGTAGACCACGTAACTGTACGGTCGCGAAATATGGATCGACGTACGTCAAGAGAGGAGGATATTAGAAACATGAAGGCATTCGATGTTACGTGGCGAAGTTACGTGGCTGTAGATAGAAGAATGAAAACGATCTTATTGGACTGACAAAATTACGAACGAAGATTGAAGTGCTAAATAGATTTAACATAACGCTAAAAAGCTAATGTTAAAGAAGTCACTATGTTAAATCTCAACATTTATAGGGGCATTTGCAAGTGATGCTATAAAATGACAATTATCTTAATGAGAATATATTTATTTCGATATCAATTCATTATTTATAATTGAATAAGTCCATATTACGGTTAAATGAAATTAATATATATATTTAGATAATTAAACAGTGAAGTAATACTTTTATTTTGCAGTTAGAAAAATGACAAGTAGAAGAAAAGACATTATATTAAAATTATATAAGGCATTGGTTAGACCCAAACTTGAATATTTTATGTATGTATGTGTATGTATATACCTGTAAGTATTTGATTGTATGTATGTATTTAGGTATGTGTGCATGTGCAAATGTGTGGGTGGGTGTGTATGCATGTACATATATGTGTACATGGATTGGTACATGTATGCATGTGTATTTGTGCACAGTTGTATAGGCCCTACCTATGTGTAAGTTTATATGTGAGATGGTAATGTGTGTGTGGTATGTTGGTGAGTGTTTAGTTTTTTTTCTTATGTTCTTCTTTTGAAGCCTATCAACTTGTCAAGGTTTGTTTATTTTTTTCCTTTACGATCTCTATGTATAAAGATATAAAATTACGTCAAAAACTGGTGTCACAAGTCTTTGTGACTTCCTTAACCAGTATAATTATGTTAAGTTAAGTTAAGTTAGGCTACTAAATAATTAATTTAACTAAATTTTAATTAAAAAATATAAATACATTTTTAGTTAATAAGATAGTTAAGTTTAACTACTTTTTACGTTAAAATAATAGTTTAGTTTAACTACATTTTTTAGTTTGAATCAACTTACATGTAAATCACTGTAAAATACTCATTGTTTGCTTAAAAGTTAATTTTTCTGCTGAACGCACACTGTTCAATATTGTTCAAAACTCCAAAAAAGTGAGATTTTGGAGGATTTTGCAGGATAATTTAAACAGTGGGTGATTTAAACTGTGAGATTTAGCTCATAGGTTTAGTTTCTCGTCAAAAATCGAAGTTAAGCTACATCGACCTCGGTCAGCACTTTAATTGTGGCAGGGTGACCACCTTAGAAGACCGAGTGTTGATAGCTTTGAAGGAAACATCTCAGGGCGATGGAAGGTTATTCTTAAATCCGCGACCGCGCATTTTGATGAGCCACGAAAAGGCAATGATTACTAATAGCAATAGAGAGGAACAGGGGCGGATCCAGGAATTTTTTAAGGGGGGGGCCGGGGAAACCTAAAATGCCATTTAAAATCTTACGAACATTTGTTTTGGAAAAAAGCAGATTATTATTTTCATCTTCGAAGAAACTCAGCGGATCAGGACGAATTGCAAAAGTGACATAATTTTGGCAGTAGGGGCCCCGCCCAGCCATGGCTGTTTGCACCACTACTCCAGGACAGAATTCACATTTTTTACTCAAACACTTTTCTCCTCTTATACAGTGGTTTATGTGAAAGTTAAGATCTAGTGAAACAGTCAACATCTTTCGCCCCCCCCCCATATATATATATATATATATATATACAGGCCTCCTAGTATACCACATATATGGGCCCCTAGTGGGGTACACATTTGAAGAAATACAAACTATAGTGTAACTGATCAAGTTCCCTCTCGTAACCCCGCCCCCCCCCCAACCACTGCCCTTACAAACATATTTACACATACAAATCGTCATAGAACAATGAAAATATAGGTTTTCTTTCGACGGGCCTAAGGGGGGGGACGGGCCCCCTGGGCTCCCCTGGGCTCCCCTTGATCCGCCACTGGAGAGGAAATAGGAAATTGACCTTAAACAAGCATCTGTGCAGGACAATATCCTCTTTGTATCCTGAATATTTATAAGCTTTATGCTATATAGTTTGTAATTTTCCTTTGTAATTTTTATTTGATTGGGTATGAAATTGAGACTAAAAAGTAAAAACAGTCTGGTGTTACAAGTCATCAGTGCATGTACATGCATATATATATATATATATATATATATATATATATATATATATATATATATATATATATATATACACTGTGAGTCATAAAAACATGTGTGCAGTATTTCATCCACAACTTTGACATTTGTGAACCGATATTGAAAATTGTTTCAGAATTATAAAGTAGAAGAAAAGTATCAATCTTAAATCTAGTTTTTGTGACAATTCCGGTACATTTTAAACAATAACAGACGATTTTACAAACATAGTCTGTCTTTGTTTAAATTTTAAAATGGTGTTTACTAAAGCAGATTAAGAGTTCACAAAAACTTGTACCTCTTAAAGGGTTGTGGCTCACATTGGTTGATTGCCGAATTTCCAACAAAAAACTGGATTCTGGGAGGGCCAGATTGCTTATTAAAGAAATTACACCGAAAAGAAGAAAATAAATAACGTGGACGAGTTGAAGCAACGCCTGGTGGACGTTTGGCAAGACATGAAGCAATCTGTCATTGATAAAGCAATAGATGAGTGGCGCAAGCGTCTCCGAGCTTGTATTCTATTCCAGCTAAAGGAGGGCACTTTGAGCATAATTAAGCGTTGACAGTTGACAGTAGCAGTATAATACTGCTTGTTTCGTTTTTTGTTAAGCCACGGATTTGTAAACATTCTGTAATGATTGATTTACTTAAACTGAATATTTTCAGTCGCGCATATTTTCCAGCACTGCTTCAACGCAAAAATAATAATTAACAGAGTCACTTAACGTTGTTTTATAGCAAATGTGTTCCTGATTATACCTATGCAAAAATTTAAAAAGTCGGTTCACTAATACCAAAGTTATGAGCGAAAGACTGCGCACATGTTTCTTTTTTGACTCACAGTGTATATATATATATATATACACTGTGAGTCATAAAAAAACATGTGCGCAGTATTTCGTCCACAACTTAGACACTTGTGAACCGATTTTGAAAATATTTTCAGAATTATAAAGAATAAGAAAATTATTAATCTTAAATCTAGTTTTTGTGATACTTCTGGTTTATTTTAAACAATAACAGACGATTTTACAAACATGGTCTGTTTTTGTTGAAATTTTAAAGTGGTGTTTACTAATAAAGATACAGCGCTCATAAAAACTTGTACCTCTTAAAGGGTTATGCGTACATTGGTTGATTGCCCAATTTTCAATAAAAAAACTGGACGCTGGGAGGGCTAGATTGCTTATTAAAGAAATAACGCCGAAAAGAAGAAAATAAATAACGTGGACGAATTGAAGCAACGCCTGGTGGACGTTTGGCAAGACGTGCAACAATCTGTCATTGACAACGCAATAGATGAGTGGCGCAAGCATCTCCGAGCTTGATTTGGCGCCAAAGGAGGACATTTTGATCATATGCTTTGACAGTTGACAGTAGCTGTATTACACTGTTTGTTTCTTGAGTTTCGTTGTTAGTTAAGCCACGGATTTGTAAACATCCTGTAGCGATTGATTTACTTAAAATGAATATTTTCCGTCGCGCATATTTTCAAGCATTGCTTCAACGCAAAAATAATAATTAACAGGGTCACGTAACGTTATTTTATAGCAAATGTTATCCTGATTATACCCATGCAAGATGTTAAAAAATCGGTTCACTAATACCAAAGTTATGGGCGAGAGACTGCGCACATGTTTTTTTTTGACTCACAGTGTATATATATATATATATATATATATACAGTATGTATATAAAAAATATATATATAATGTAGTCATTCAATTAATAATAAAATTATTTAATTAATTAATTAAGCATGAAAATCATTATAATAAATTCTCTCTCTTTCCCTAGTGTTCTGCCAAGCGTCAGGTTCAATGCACATATTCATACCATTAAGTCTACTTTCACGCTTCATAAAGAGCACGCCACAGATCAACAAGTTAGTTCCTTCACAAATAGGCAATGCTTATAGTCGCCTCTCGTGACATGTGCAGTTAATAGTTAGTCTATTCTTCAGTGTCCTGAACACAACGTAGGCCTACACTAGTAATAAACCAATCAGGGTAAAATACTAATTTTTTCAAAATATAGGCCTAATCGTGCAAAATTTAGCTTAAAAAAGTTCAAAAATGTTAAAATTTCTACACACTAACTTTACGCTGGCAAGAATTGAACACGCGAGTGTTTGCCCAGAGAGTCGTATAACCCTCGGATGCAGAACCCCTGGGTCACCCCTGACCAGGGACTCACATTTTGCCCTATATTTTTTTAATGCTACAAATAAAATCTTGTCCTTCTAGATATTCCTCATTCAATCTATTTTGCATAGATATATATATTTTTAAATGGTTTTTCATCTATCCTCTACTCAGTTGCGAGCTGAAATGCAGAGGTCATAGGTCGTCTTATCGAAAGGCTGTGCGATAGTTTTATGGTAATGGGATCTGTTTGATTTATATATGTACAATAATTTTATGAGTTACATGACCTAACAGGACTACAGATTCCTAGCTTTAAAGGCCCCTATAGGTCTCTTTACGCAGAACTTGGTCCAAGAAATGTATGCAAAATCCCATATGCCTAGCTGTCATATCATGATAGAGGTTTGCTGAAATACTTTTGCTTTTGCGATTTGATGACAAAGATACTAGAGATAGGAGAAGAGCGGTTGATAAGTTTGCGCCCATCAGAGACTTGTGGAATTCCTTTACTGAACAATGTCGATCTCTCTACACACCATCAGCTTACGTGACAGTCGATGAAGAGATGTTGGGGTTTAGAGGAATATGTCCTTTTCGACAGTGTATCAAGTCTAAGCCAGATCGATATTGAATTAAGTTTTTGGATTTGTGCTCATGCAGAAACGTATTATGTATTCAATCTCAAACCATATCTTGGGCGGGAGGAAAGTACAAGAACTCAACCTCTAGGTTCGGAGGTTGTTCTCAGTCTCGTGCAACCAATTGAGCAATCTGGCAGAAATGTCACGTGCCATAACTTCTTTGCAAGTACACATCTAGCTGACAAACTGTAGGAGAAGAAGTTGACAATTTTTGGTACAGTCCGAAAAAATAACGGTGACATTCCACAAGAATTTTTAGCTAATAGGTCAAGAGAGGCTGGTTCATCATTGTTTGATTTTAGTGAAGCAAAAACAATAGTATCAAATGTTCCGAAACGTAACAGAGCAGTTGTTCTTCTCTCTGAAATGCAAAATGACGACAAGATCGATGTCACCAAAAAAACCTGAAATGATCTTGGATTATAATAGAACGAATATAATAATTTAATAACAACAATTAGAGTGCTACAGTCACCAATGGCAACATCGAGCACTATTGAGACAAAATCAAGCCGGCGAGCAAAAAAAGAAGGTCCAAGAACGTTGCAAATTCCAAAATCCAGAAATTCAGTTCAAAGTAGTAGTAAGAAAGGAGGGGTTGACAGTGTTGACCTATTCTGCCTCTGATCTACTGTGAAGCGGTCAACTCGTCGTTGGCCATTGTGCATTTTCTATGACTTCTTGACATTGCAGCAGTAAATTCATTCATTGTATTTCTCTAAAACAAGCTTTATTTTCATTCCAAGGAAAGTTGAAAGCGCAGGATGTTCATTGAAACATTGGCCATGGACTTGATGAAGCCACAACTGCAGCCTCGACGGGATAATTCTCAGGCCTTATCTGATCGCATTCATTCATCCATGAGTGCCGTTGTCTACAAGTCAGCCTAAACCACCAAGGCAAATGTCGGAAAGAGATGTTTCTACTGCCCTGCCGCAAGAGACAGGACAGTGTTCACTGAATGCTCTATTTGTCATAATGGTGCCTGCCCTGACCACTCCACAACTACAACTAACATAGAGTGTGTAAATTGTGCAGTTGTGCGCGATTTACCAGTATGTGTGCAATAATAACTGCAATTACATTTATTCTTTTCAGATTTCATTTAAGTTTTTAGAAGAATCACTGTTAATTCATTAATTAACCATAATTCACTAAAATGAGCATTAAACTTGTCTGCCCAAACTAAGTCACATAAACTTTATAATTTAGCAAGAATTAAAATTTAATGAAGTTCAAAGTTTTCTTCCCTTACATCATCTCTCGATGAGGAAGTGGACGTTACATCTTGTATTGTTATTATTACCATTAATTGCAATGATAAAAATTGAAAGTTTTGCATACTGCTTTATTTCTGGCTATTTTCTGCGAGTAATTATGACAACAAATGTCAAGGGTAAGGGGTGACCCAGGGGTTTTGCATTAACGTCAGTCAAAATACCTTCCGCATCCGAGGGATAAAATAACGCCTTTCACCACTCGGCCAACCGACTTACGGGGATTCAGTGTAAAACATTGATATCAACAAGACTGCTGTTAGCGCCCGCAGCACTTCGCTAAGCAACTTCTCCGATCTTTTACTACATTGGTTTGTCTTTCATGTTCATGTGCAGTACTACTTTGGACTGAATTTCTGGATTTTGAAATTTGCACCGTTTTTGGACCTTCTTGTGCCCGCCGGCTTGATTTTGTCTCAATAGTGCTTGATGTTGTCATTGATGACTGTAGCACTCTAATTGTTGTTGTTATTATTATTATTATTTATTATTACATCATGACTTGCTGAACCAGTATAAGTCAAGATTTGAAGCAACCGCAGTAACGAAAAAAACTTAAACAAGATTGAAAAGTAAAACTGATTTTATTTGTAAATAAACAAGTATATGGTAGTTCCGTAGTAATTATTTGCTGATAATCTAAAACATGAACTAGCCTAATTAGTCTAGGAATATAATTTAGTTAATTATTCTGTTACTTTGACACTCCTCAGTGTGAATTCAATGAGTTGTTAGATATTGTTGCCTTTCTCAAGTTAGTTAATTTCACATTTTAATTCAAATTAACAATTTCAGAATAAAAGAAGTTAAAATTTAACTAATTGATGTTACTATGTTTAAGTTAAAGTTAACTAATGGATGTTTAGAGGAAAACTTTGTTTTATTTACATAATGTAAATACTAGCAATTAGATACAGATGAGACTTGACAACAGATCCGATTTGACAACGTGAACTATCTTCATAATAGACCTTTGCTAAACTCAAAAATTACAACCAATAGGAAGCAAGTGACTTGACCTAGATCTATCGTCGTTTCTGGGTCAGTTCACGTAGCGTCGTGCACCCAAGAAATCCACACACCTCTTGATATAATATTCTTAAAATATGTTCTGAAATCATGAAATTTGGAAACCAAATCTTTGAAAGTTGAAATGATAGTCATATAGATATGCTATCTAATGTAACTGAATGAAATTTAATGCACCTAAAACCTTGCAATTAAATCTGATTTTGGAAAAATTCCCTACTTAAACAACTTAATGAATAGGCCTATACTCTATTACTCTGTGCATGTAGTCTACTTTGATATTGCATAAAAATTAAGAACGGGCTTTTCTTATCATTTCTAATGTTATCTTGATAACACTATCGAATACGAGCAGTTTAAAGGTCTTAAACGTCTTGAGGTTATTTTAGGTTCTACGCCGCATAAAATAATAACTCTAGATTATTATGGTGCTCAGATGATTTCCCCTTTCCCTATGATTTCTTTTGCATTATTTAACTTAAAAATGCTGAAATTTAGTTAATTTTCGTTGGATATGATTCAAAATGACATTGACTTAAATTGAAAAAAAATTAAATTGCATAAATTACAGTGCTATATATTGTCGTCCATGGCAGCATCGCGCACTATTGAGATATATCCAAGCCGATGAGAAAAATTAAATATTTAACTTTTCATGCCATTTTAATAGAGCTTAAATTATACGGCGTCATAATATTATTCTTTATTTTTAAAAGTCTTATTCTGGAATGACCCATAACAGGAAAACGAAATGAATGCGGTGATGGCAAAATGACATGGTGCTAACGCTAAACTTTGACAGGCGTAATTACATGTAGGCTACTTGTTTAATAAGATATATTAATGACGGTTAATTGTAGTATAATCATATTTATATACCGTTGAATATATTTAATGCTTTTAGCAGAAGTATAGAATGATCACAATTAATCTGATAATAGTAACTGTATAGTCTATGATTATTATAAGCAATAGTTAAATAAGTAAATATATTTAACTTTGCAAATTTAATGATTTTTCCTTAAAAAAAAAATAACTTATTAAAGTTTTAAACGGGAACAATCGGACCTTCAGGGAAACTACATGAACATTATTTCAGAGTTAAAAAGGCCTTATAATGGCCTTTTTACTAATAATTTATACTCAACTCATTATCAGTTTTGCATAAACCCTTACGACATTTAGAATAGGAACGTAGCCTTCAGTAACAAAATTCAATCTGTTTAGGATAAATTTTGAGGATAATTAATTTATTCGGATTGAATAATTCTCAAGTTAATTGAATTATTATTATTTGAATTAGTTAATTGAATTATTCTCCGGAATTAATGTCAGATGATTGCAAGGGAATGGTATTATTATATTTTATTTTGTCTCCTGTGTTTATTTTTATAACTTCGGTTGCTAGGTGACCGAGAGATCTTTTCTCTTGTTCTTATGTATCTCAAAGGTCTATTATTAACCATCCACTTTTATATCCCTAACCCTAATCATACCCCAAGTCCTAGTGTCAAGTATTAACCAGAACACTAATTCTAACTCTAGAACATGTACATATATGAATTTATTCAAGCAAAGGAAAGTGACTATACCAAAAATGTTAAATTACCGTATGTAGAAACATGTCTGGATTTAGTAACTTTTGTGCAGACCCTGGATTAAAAGTTAAAACCCTGTCATGGAATCATGGTACAGATTTTATACAACGTTCCTGTACAGAAAATGATAAGTGCCAGATAAATTGCATATCTATGGCATAAGCAATATTTATTTTTGATGGTTTATTGATATGCTAATTGTTTTGTGAAAATAATATTTCAAGATTTTGCCTTATTACTTAAATATAAGTCAATGTATAATTAACTAACCTCCCTCTCTCTTTTCCGTTATGGTGTTTGACTCACAGTTATAATAGCACTGTGGCTGTGTGATATTTGTACTAGCCTCCTAGAGTAGCTTAGATGTAGGGAAGGTGTTATTAATCTTACTGCCTTAAACTGTCCCCCATATAGTATATGAAAGAATTGTTAGATTAATAGTAATAGATTTGAAGAAATATATCCTATTTTGCCAAGAATTTCATTAATTTTTCACAATACAAAACAAAAATTGATTGACTAATTGGCAGAATTAACTAAAGAATCAATTAATGTGCTATTGCCTGGAGCCAGTGACGAAGTCAGTAAGTTACTCGACCGCGGATCAGTAGATGCGAGTTCAAATCCTGGGCTCACCCATCACTGACATTGCTTTCGAGTGAGGAAACTGACGTTAACCTTAGCTTTACCAGCTTTTTGCCATCCTTTGTGACTGAAGTACATCTAAGGTAAACAAGCTAAGGAGACAAGCAATAATTATCAAACAGCGCTACTGCGAAATCAATAAACCTACTAAATTGATTCACAAAATTTAATTGCACAAAAGGCAGCAACAGATAAAAATTCAATTGCAATTAAATATTTTCACATTACTTGTTGTTAATCATGGATGACTGGAATTATCATTAGTATTGCTTTTGATTCTAATTGATTTCTATTATTACTACAATACTTTGTAATTTTGTCATTTCTGTAAGTTGACCACTTAATTCATTTTAGTCCATTAGGTGCCAAACAGGCCAAATAATCAAAATAATTTTATTTTTCTGAGCATGGCTCAAATTGAGCCTTTTGTACGATTATTAGATTTCCTACGACTATAGAGATGTGCCTGGATTAAAATCTGGAGCTTGCCCGTTATTGACAATCTTTCTAGAGATGAAATTATTCATAACACTTTCTCTGACCTTTTTGGCATTATCAGACAGCATCATGTTATAGCAGACCCTAGAAACACTAAGCAGACTCAAAATCCTCAAATATGCTAAACGATTCAATGGATTTGTATCTGACCTCGTACATCAAACTGAACTAATCTTAAAAACCCCGACTGTTTACGGATTTACAGACAAACTGCTGTATTTAATATTTAATTAATATTGTAAAATATAATGTAAATAATATTTAAATTAATATTTTAAAATAAAACGCAAATTAAATATGTATACATGCAGTTCAAGAAAATAAAGAAATATACTAATAGTTTATATCAAAGAAAATTAACAAAATTTAAATTATCTGCCCTTCTAATGTATTCTAAATATTCTCACGATCCTGTTACACTTTTAACTAAAATAATCGTATACAATATCAAACCAATGAAAATACAATAAGTAGCACTAATCAATTAATATATCAAGATGCAAATTCCACTATAGGAACTTAGGATGAATAAGGAAAAACTAGAGCATTTGGAGATTAGGTGGAAGGGTAAGGGGATAAACGGAGATAGCGTACCAAGTCTGGGATGGAGCTAAGGAAGGTGACTAAATTTTAGTACTTAGGATCTATATTAGAAGAGGATGGAGAGTTGGAAAGGAGGTTACTAGTAGGATCGGGGCTGGGTGACTGATGATATTAGTTCAATTGATATTATTATGATAATATTAGCGACACTGGAAGAATTAAACCTATTGAACAAACTAACTCAGAAGCAATTTTTATTATGTATATGGCATATATTTTTGCCAAAGTGAGTGAATACTTTGATTTTGATGAAATTATGCAATATCATTTACTGTAATTAACTTCAGTATATCTTATGGTAAGTTCAACTTGTGGAATATTTAAACCACCTTTAAATATTGTCATGTTTTATCATGGGCTAGCAAGCAAGAAGAGTGTCAATGTTTAAGTTATTTTTACAAATAAAAGATTTTCTCAGGAATTTAGAGCATAATTTTTTTGTATATTACAGTACCGTGCTTATAGTACAACAGTTACAATTTTCTTGTCTAGAATTTCTTTAAGCCCCTTCTGTTCAACCAACTGACTAATAGTGAAAGCTACATATGAAGGAGAACATTTAAATATTGAAGTGAGAGTCATTGAAACACTGTGCATTAGAAAAAATAACATTAAATTATGGAATTTAGGCTGATAGGAGAGTTGACTTTGACTGGATAGTAGATGTACAAATTTCAGATTTGTTATAAGTGACATGCACAGGAAATTTAACTTTGTTAATACAAGTGATACAAGTAGACTTGGTTTGTTTACATTCCAAAATCAGCAATTATAAAAAATACAAATCTGATGAAATAAGAACAAAAAATTGAAATATTTATGTCTCTCGAAGTGTACTGCCTGCGGGCAGATCTCCTGTATATAACTTTTACTATTCTTTGTCTTACCTTTTCCATTTTCTACATCTGTGTTTAAATTTAATTGAGTTTAAAGACTAAATCATCTAAAATTCCTCATCTCAGGAATTTTAGTTGATTTTAAATGATGATTCTTAATGACATGACTTTTCTTCTGTTATTAACAAGAACCGATAAGAAAAAGAAAGGAGATGCAAAGAACAAAAAATCTCATCAATCTCATCTTTACAATCGCATTAGTAAAGATTGGGAATTGAAGACAGAGCTGGAAGAAGTAAAAGAAAGATGGAGAGAATATGTAGAGAAGGGGTGCACAACCTCGATGGACCGAAGGCCTACTTTATATTTTGCACAGCAGTCGCGGGCCACTCAATTTTTCGGGGGGGGGGGTGAAGTAAAGGTTGTGGGGGGGGGGGGTAAATTGTGGGTGGCTGCATGTGTTGAAATGTGACAAAGAGCTATACTAATACATATACATACAGGGTGAGTAAAAAAAATGATAACAACTGCAAAAAGTTTAAATATCTCAGGCTATTGTTAATTTTTTCATATCAAACTTTTATCAATTACTACAGGACTAATTTGTGATGGGGTGGCCAATTTTCATCCATTTTGGTACATAGATTGGCCAGCTATGCAAGTTTCAGCTGAGTAACCTCCCATTTTTGAATGTACTGTAAAGAAATTTTTTGTCTAATTTAATTTTTATTTTGGCCCTGAAAAGGGTCGTTGTGGGTAAACAGAAAGAACCAGTTGCCTATCATAGCTGGCGCACCATTGCTTGTTACACCAGCCAATTTCGACTAAGACAACTTTAGTTCATTAAATATTTCAAGCCTAGTGGTATGACCTTGAAGTGAAGCAAGTCCTGCCGACTCCTGAGTTGTCTCGAATTTTTCATAAACTTTTCGGATGAACAGAAGCAATTGTTCATTGTCATTCACATAAGTGCTCTCTTCCAATGAAATTGAGAAGTACTCCAAAGGTTTTGCTTGTTCTGTTAGCTATAGTTTGATATCATTTGCGATATCAGATATTCGTCTTTGAATTGTCATACGAGATAGCGGGACGTTGCTAAAGGTACTTCTTTTCAGGATAAATTCCAACACAACGTCCAAAATGCATTGTTTTACACATCCGCCGCCGGTGAGTGACCTCTATGAGGATGCAATCAGGCGAGCTACTTGCCACGGATGTGTTTGAATTACAAGAAACATTATACGTCCTAATAGTTTTGTACAATGAAGCATAACTAATAAGCAAAGTAAATAAACTGATTAGAGTGTGAGTACAATAAAAAATTGTAAAAATATTGTTTTGCTTAACTGCAAGTCACAAGGTCTATCTTCTTTTCACAAAATTTGCAACTTATAGAAATGCCTCGGCGGGCCACACGCAGAGGGTCGGCGGGCTGCATGCGAAACGCGGGCCGTGTGTTGTGCACCCCTGATGTAGAGGAATTGTATGATAAGGCTGTAAAGCCAGTTCAATAGGATTTTAAAATAGAAGAACAAACTATAGTAGAAAAATATAAAAGGGGCCCCGATATAATGAAGGAGAAAATTTATTCTGCTATTAACAGTATGAAGAAGGGGCAAGTAGCCGGAATAGATGAAATCCCAGCAGAATATGTGAAAATGTTGGAAGGAGAAACACTCAATAAGTTAATGGAGGTATGTATGGAAGTGTACAATATTTACAGGTATTTGGCCAGACGACTCTACCAAGTCAGTGATGATCCCAATTCCCAAAAAAGCCAATGCTATGGAGTGTTCAGATTACAGTACGATTAGTTTAATACCTCATGCATCGAAGATCTTATTAAAGATAATATATAATCGCATTCAGTTGAAAGCAGAGATGATACTGAGCAAGACACAATTTGGTTTTAGGAAAGGATGCGGCACAAGAGAAGCAATAGGGGTAATGCAGGTTCTTTGCGAAAGAAGCTTAGAATATGGAAATGATATTTTTGTATGCTTTGTAGACTTTGAGAAGGCCTTTGACAGGATTGATTTAAAAATGATGCTGAATATTTTAGAAAGAATAGGAATTGACTGGAGAGATAGAAGACTAATTTTAAACTTGTACATGAATCAAAGAGCAGCAATCAAGTCCAACAAGAATACTCAGAAGAAGGTGAAATAGGACGTGGAGTAAGACAAGGTTGTAGCATTTCGCCGCTGTTGTTTAACATTTACACTGAGGCAATGATAGAGAAACCCATGGAAGACACGGAAGAAGGAATAAAAGTAGGAGGAAATTTGTTACAAGATGTACGATTTGCAGATGACCAAGGAATGGTAGCGGGCAGAGAGACTGGACTGCAGAAGATAATGGATAGGCTGAATGATACAGCATTTAAATATGGCATGAAGATTATATAAAAAAGACTAAGGTTATGAGAGGGTCCAATAATAAAGGTGAAATTATTATCACAATAAATGGTACGAAATTGGAACAGGTAAGGAGTTTCAAATATTTGGGTCATACTATAACCGATGACGGGAAATGTGAGACGGAAATATGCAGTAGGATTGCACAAGCCAAAGCGGCCTTTGGTAGTAGAAAAGAAATTTTAACAAAAAGTCTAAAGAAAGACACAAAGATAAAGATAGTAAAATTTTGGTTCGGACCACGCTATTGTATGGATGTGAAACATGGACCTTAAGGAAGGAAGATATTAGGAAACTGGAGGTGTTGGAAATGTGGATTTGGAGAAGAATAGAGAGGATTAGCTGTACTCAAAAGGTTACAAATGAGGAAGTTCTGGAGAGAGTTGGCACAGATAGACAGTTGATAAATGTATTACGAAATAGAAAGTGTTGGATAGGACACATTCTAAGTGAGGAAGATCTATTAATAGAGGTCATAGAAGGTACAATGTAAGGAATAAGAGGCAGGGGCAGGCCAAGATTAGGTATGTTAGATGATTTAAAGACCCACTCATATGTGGAAATGAAGAGGAAGGCGGAAGACAGAGAAGAGTGGAAGCTTTATAAACCATGGACCTGCCAGTAGGCAGTGCACTAAGAGAATGATAATGATAATAATAACACGAGAATAAGAATAAAGATTTAACGTCCGTTTCCTCATCCAAGGAAGAAGTCAGGGATGTCCCCACAGCACCTATCACTACAGATCAAATCACTCAGACCAATCTGTAAAAGAAATGTGCTGTCAAGGAGAGTATGATGTACATTTAATTCTTTGTTAGATAAACAAATTGCAAGCAAATGAAATGTATAATAGTAATATACAAACAAAAATAAAATAAAAATGTGACGCAGTTGACAGACAGTTACTATGCAAGAATTCAAATTGGATATACATGTATGTATGTTAACAACACTATGTAATCAGTGCTACTTTCAAAGGTGATTGATTATATAATTAATTGCTTGATAATACTTCAAATCCCCGTGTTGTGCTCGGGTGTGGTTGGACCACTGCAGAATAGGGCAACCGCAAACAATCTGCCGCGTGTACATAAGAGGCAACTAAAGGCAGGAGCTGAGGATGGCGAGAGGGGACCCACCTCACCATAAAATATTTTCCCTCAGGATTAACTGGTAGTAAATCCATCTAACTAAGGAAGGCAATGGGAAACCACTTCAGAAACCATATTTTTCCCAAGCTATCGGCTACACAAGGTATGGATAAGGCGTAGACTTTGCGAAAGGATTAAGTTGTTGATCTAAGGAGTGCTCTTATGGAGCGAGAAAACAGACTTTGAGTATGAATATGTACCTTGAACCTGCCAAATGGCAGTGCACTGAAGAAGAAGAATACTTGAAACTAACAGCCTTCCTATTGGTCAATACTAACCTTCCAATAGCACATGACTAATTGACATGTGATGCATGCATATGTGATGTGAATTCATACAGGCCTTAAATTTCTATTAAATTGTAACTAAATTGTATTGGCTTTTTCAGCAGTTTTTCGTAATGGAGAGGGAAGAGCAGGGGACTTCATTTGAGAAGCTGCTGCGTCGGAGAAGCAAGCTGAAGTCCGAGCAGAAGATGGCGAGGCTGGTTCTGCTGGTTAATAATCTTAAGAAGTCACCTTGGCTACTCAGTAGATGCAGTGAGTCATGTCGAGTATCTTTAAAACTATCTTACAAACTGCTTTTATGGTGTTGTGTCAGGGACACTGTAGAATAGACCAACCGCTGACTACCTGTTTCTTAACAGGCGACAAAGCAATAACTGAAGATGGCAACGGCAAACCACATCAGAAGCCATATTTTTCTCAAGCAATAGGCTAAATAAGGTATGGATGAGGGTATAGCCTTAGTGAAGGAATTAACTTGTTGATCTATTGTATGCTCGTTATGGATCGGATCTATTGTATGCTCTTTATGGACCGTGAAAGTAGACTGAGTGTGAACCTTTGACCTGCTACCTGATAGAACACTACAGAGAAACAACTGTTTGATGCTACATTCACTTCTTTTCCTGAAATTAGTAAATGTAGCATCAAAATTGTATTTCATTTGTTTTCTTAAATTATCTACAGTTAAAAGAAAGAGTATGCCAATGACAATTAATATAGCAAATTAAACAGAAAGTAGTGTGCAGTTCAAAATACTATTTGAAAAAACAATTAGAAAATACATTTGAAGTGACTGATCCTCACTGCTGCCACACTTAACTTGATACGCACAAATTTTGTAATGGTAAAGCTGGTAAAGCTAAGGTTAATGTCTGTTTCCTCACTCGAAAGCAATGTCAGTGACGGGCGAGCCCAAGATTTGAACCCTGCACATACTGATCCGCGGCCTCTTAATGGCCAACACTGACCATTATTAAGTTATTAAGCAGTTTCAAATACGGTTCGTTTTAACACTCTGTATATTAATCTAAGATTTTTGCACTCGGATGTTGAATATCGTAGCCAAATATTATTTTATTATTAATTATTAGAATTAAAGTTAAACTAGTTAATTTAAGTTAATAGTTATTCTTGCGCAAATTATGTATCTCAAGCTGGCAATTTTTTAATGTTTGGTAAACTATCACGGTGAGTCTTGCAACCAGTTTGGACTTTGTAGAGACAGTAGAGACGTGACTGAGTTATCGAATTAGATTAATTACTATTAATTGATCTTAAAGTCAGTGGTTGAAATGCAGTCCAGTCTAAATGTGAACAGCTGTCGATGGTTTGGTGCCCTCATAGAGCCTACTGCAACAAGCTTGCGAGATAAGGTAGCTTTGCATATGGTCTTGTCTATTAATGTTTGTTCATTGTGTAGAGGACAACCAGGTTCACATGGAGTCCATACTCAGTATAATGAGGCCTGATGACAGAATTAGAGTTGTACGTATCAATTATTTGTTAATTTATGCTAAGATATTAATTCTTATTGGAATAATAAATATATTAGCTGTAAAATTATGTTGATCGATATAGGAAAAAAGAAATAGAAATGCCCAAAACATACTACATCATGATTTCTTTTCAGTTTCGTCCTGCAAGAGTGAAATCTGTAGCAGTAACCCTGCTTACAGAGCAGACGTGTTATGTGCTAATTGTAGCGGAATCGATGCTTGATTGATTGATAGAGCACTTCAATCCTATTTTGTACATGTGTAGCAGATTGCTCGATGACTAGGCGAGGCTGCTATAATGTTGTCACAGAATCATCGTAATTGTTCTTCTTGTTGATTCTACATGGTTTCTCAAGTTTTTATATAAGTTTGTATTTTGCATGGAATGAGGAGCAGTCCCGGTGAAGCTGCTTGTGCTGTAGCAGGAAAGAACTATGCTGCTGGGACGAAATATGCTGCTGGGAAGAACTATACTGCTGGGAAGAACCATACTGTTGGGAAGAACTGTGCTGTTTGGAAGAACTATAAGAACTATACTGTTGGGAAGATCTATGCTATTGGGAAGAACTATAAGAACTGTACTGTTGGGAAGAACTATGCTGTTGGGAAGAATTATGCTATTGGGAAGAACTATAAGAACTATACTGTTGGGAAGAACTATGCTGTTGGGAAGAACTATGCTGCTGGGAAGAACTGTGCTGCTGGGAAGAACTATACTGTTGAGAAGAACTATGCTGCTGAGAACTATGCTGTTGGGAAGAACTATGCTGCTGGGAAGAACTGTGCTGCTGGGAAGAACTATGCTGCTGGGAAGAACTATACTGTTGGGAAGAACTATGCTGTTGGGAAGAACTATACTGTTGGGAAGAACTATACTGTTGGGAAGAACTATGCTGCTGAGAACTATGCTGTTGGGAAGAACTATGCTGTGGGAAGAACTATGCTGTGGGAAGAACTATGCTGTAGGAAGAGCTATGCTGCTGGGAAGAACTATGCTGCTGAGAAGAACTATTCTTTGGGAAGAACTATGCTGCTGGGAAGAATTGTGCTGCTGGGAAGAACTATGCTGCTGGGAAGAACTATGCTGTTGGGAAGAACTATGCTGTGGGAAGAACTATACTGTGGAAAGAACTATGCTGCTGTGTTTGTTGCAGGTTGTCAGACTGGAGTCAGAGCTGATGAATCGTAGCTGGTTGAGATACCTAAGTGTTATATCACCCGCTGTGACGACAGAGGGCAGAGAGGTGGCTGAGGAGTGTGTGTTGCTGGGTGTTGACGTCATAGACAACTCTGCTACGCTCGGTCTGGTGCTGCCCATAACTCATGACATGGACGTACGCATGGATGGAGATGGGTTTGTGTGAATCATCCTATCCATCAGTCAACCTGTTAGTAAATAGTTGAATATTCACTGGGTCGGGATTTAACACGGTTGGTTAGGCTGCACGTCAAATAACAAAATTAAGCTAAATACTGAGTTTCGGCAGCTTAGAATGAAAAAAATTCTGATGGTGTTGGAAGGATATTTTTAAATCTACGTCGAGAGTCAACTGTGCACTATCAAAGGCAATGATTGCTATTAACCATGGAGAAAAGAATGAAATAAAACTACGAAAAATAGCCAATAAGAAAGGAAACTGTAAGCACATTTGTTTGTCTTTTGTGTGACCATCTATAAAAATGTTTTAATAGAAAGTTAATTTTAGATAGACTGCTGGTATAAGTTTATTTCTGTCTATTAAGCTGTTGTTAAGAAATGAAATTGGTTGAGTTTGAATGCACCAATATTTTTTATTTTGATTTGTGCTCCAAGTACGAAATTTCTGCATAATTTTCTAAGTGTTTAAAGTTAATTTCATTTAAAAAGCTAAGGTTAACGTCAGTTTCCTCACTCGAAAGCGATGTCAGTGACGGGCGACCCCAAGATTTGAACCTCGCACAACTGATCCGCGGTCGAGTATCTAACCGACTTCGCCACTGGCTCCAGCCAGTTAAAGAGGATTGTTTGTTTATTGTTCACAAACTTTCAATTTGCTTTTTACGTACATCAGCTCGTACAATCAACTCTTCTAAACTATTCAGCTTTTAAAAGTTCCTTTTGAACGTAGTAGTAATTATCGTATAGGCTTTTCAGATCCTATGCGATTAATGTAGGGTGGTTCAAATAAGCTGCTGTATAAATTGCACAATTTTCTAGCGATTCTAGTTTGATTTTGAGACTTTGATAACTGTGTAGAAGAGTAACGTCTACTTATTCAAGCAATATTTCGCTAAGGATATTAAAACGACTAGAAGATATATTTGGGGCAGGATTTAGTGCACTCAGTTTAGCTGCGCATCAGTTGAATGAAGTTAAGCTTAGTCGCTCCCGGTCACTACTTTGTGGAGGCCCACCTTGGAAGATCAAGTGTTGACAACTTTGAATGAAAAAATTCTGAGCAAGTTTGAAGGTTACACATTTACAACCTATTCTTAAATCTGCACCGGCTGCAATTGATGCACTAACAGAAGGCAACGATAATTAATAACAATGGAGAGGAAGAAAGAAATAACGAAAACTACAAAAATAGCAACTAAGAGGGAAACTCAGTTGCACATGCTCTGTGTCATGTGTGTAACTTTATACGAACAATAAAGATATTAATTTATTAAAGATATCGATTTAAACGTAACAAAATTAAACTTGTAAACATATGAAATTCGTGTTTGGACGGTTTAATGTAGCTGAATTATTAATTTCTTCATTTTTAGTCTACTAGTATAGAAACGAATTAGTATTAACTATAGCAGTTCATATACGACATTAGTGTTTAATGAATTTTTGTTAGAATGTCATAGTTGAGCTTGGTGAACATTATTTGTGATATTTGGATGTCTTTTGTCTTTCTTGTTTGGTTGCAGAGGTTTTTGTATAGTGACAGCCGGTAAAAAGTTTGTCTTTAAGCCGTCGTCAGTACAAGCCATGTGGTATGTTCTTGTAGCATTCATTTTTCATTCTTATTAAGAGATTTTGTGAGGTGATAACGTGTGACATTAAAACTAATGATTACATGTTTATCCAATAATGGAGTGGCATGTGTTGTTTATATACTATCTCTCACTCTCTCTAAAGTTCTGAATATGGCAGTCCATTGGACATATTTCTTCTTACTCTTTTACAAATTTATTCTAGTCTTTTTTGCCTCGGAAAAGGCTGACATTTTATTTTAAAATATAGCTTGAGAAAAAATAAGGTTTCTGAAATGGTTTCATTTTCCTTCCCAGTTCTTGCATTGTTGCCTCATATGGCATTACTAGTATTTGATTAGGCTATACTTCAGTTGCCCGGCTACGGCCCAGGAAAGTAGCTTAAGTAGGTTATGTGCAAGGGTAGGCCTACTAGAAAAACATTTTAATGCTTTTGTCTTCTCAAAATAAAATCTGCTACTTGTAAGCATACCATGTAACCTTACATACTGATACCACATCAATCAAGCCACTGTAGTGACATCAGATTTACTTAGTACCAGTTATACTATGTCGATTTTACAGCATGTGTGTTATGTAGTTTGAGTAGTGCATAACATGTGTATTGTGTAGTGTAGCATGTGTATTATGAAGCAGGTGTGTTGCATAAACGTGATAACTTGTGTGTTATTTAACATGCTTGTTGTGTAGCATGTGTGTTGTATAGCTTGTAAGTTCTATGGCATGTGCATGTGTTTTCGGTAGCATAGGCTTACATGTATATGTTGGGCATAATTCATGAACGAGTTGTGCATATATTGCATAACAGCTCATTGTTATGAGAGAATAATTTAGAACTACATTGCATATACTGTATATTGCAGCATAATCCATGTGCTGTGTGTGTTGTGTACCACTGTATTGTATATTTGTTGTGTAGCATGCGTGTTTGGCAGCTTATATGCAGTATAGCTTGTATTTTATATAGCACGTGTTGTGTAGTGTATTTTTTGGCATGTATGTTGTAGAGCATGTGTTTTGGAAAATGTTTGTTACGTAGAATGTATGTTATGTAGTATGTGTGTTTTGTAGAATGTGTGTTGTGTAACGTGTGTGTAGTGTAACGTGTGTGTAGTGTAACGTGTGTGTAGTGTAACGTGTGTGTAGTGTAACGTGTGTGTTGTGTAACGTGTGTGCTGTGTAACGTGTGTGTAGTGTAACGTGTGTGTAGTGTAACGTGTGTGTTGTGTAACGTGTGTGCTGTGTAACGTGTGTGTAGTGTAACATGTGTGTTGTGTAACATGTGTGTAGTGTAACATGTGTGGAGTGTAACATGTGTGTTGTGTAACAAGTGTGTAGTGTAATATGTGTGTTGTGTAACGTGTGTGTTGTGTAACAAGTGTGTTGTGTAACATGTGTGTTGTGTAACATGTGTGTTGTGTAACATGTGTGTAGTGTAACATGTGTGGAGTGTAACATGTGTGTTGTGTAACAAGTGTGTAGTGTAATATGTGTGTTGTGTAGCATGTGTGTTGTGTAACATGTGTGTTGTGTAACAAGTGTGCTGTGTAACATGTGTGTTGTGTAACATGTGTGTAGTGTAACATGTGTGTTGTGTAACGTGTGTGTTGTATAACGTGTGTGTTGTGTAACAAGTGTGTAGTGTAATATGTGTGTTGTGTAGCATGTGTGTTGTGTAACGTGTGTGTTGTGTAACAAGTGTGCTGTGTAACATGTGTGTTGTATAACATGTGTGTTGTGTAACATGTGTGTAGTGTAACATGTGTGGAGTGTAACATGTGTTGTGTTGCATGTGTTGTGTAGCATGTGTTATGTTGCATGTGTTGTGTTGCATGTGTTGCGTAGCATGTGTTGTGTTGCATGTGTTGTGTTGCATGTGTTGTGTTGCATGTGTTGTGTAGCATGTGTTGTGTAGCATGTGTTGTATAGCATGTGTTGTGTTGCATGTGTTGTGTAGCATGTGTTATGTTGCATGTGTTGTGTTGCATGTGTTGCGTAGCATGTGTTGCGTAGCATGTGTTGCATAGCATGTGTTGTGTTTAATGTGTTGTGTAGCATGTGTTCTGTTGCATGTGTTGTGTTTGCATTTGTTGTGTTGCTTGTAGTGTGTTGCATGTGTTGTGTAGCATGTGTTGTGTATCAGGTGTTGTGTAGCTTGTGTTGTGTAGCGTGTGGTGTGTAGCATGTGTTGTGTAGCATGTGTTGTGTAGCATGTGTTGTCTTGCGCAGGTCAGCGCTGCAGTGTTTGGCAGATGCTATACTGACTGTGAGGCAGCAGGGTCTCACTGCTGCCTCTGTGTGTGCTGCTCACTACGCTGCTCGCATTGACTCCACGCAGACCTGTGTGCTCGAGTGGCAGCGTATGGATGATTTAGAGTCACCCAGAGAGAGCTTAAGTCTCGAGGACGAGTGAGTCTACTCATTATCCGTGATAACATCTGTCGCTCTCTGTTATTTATTACATTAGAGTGGAAAGAATGATAACTTTCATTGAGCGATATTGGCCAGGTTAAGTTAGTTTGCGCTAGCTGGTGTTCATAAGTAATACCAGATAGCTAGATAAATACTGATATATTAGTTCACTTGTTTAGAATTTAGGTGCTTGCTAACACTAAATAACGAGATTGGAGGCAGTTAGTCAGGGTATATGTGCTTAACAGCTAGGCGCAGGTGAAATGTACGTTCAATGTTGTCATTGTTGTTGCTGACTTAGAATAGAGACTTTCTAGATGATCCTGATTTAGAATTTTAACTTTTACCAATCTCTTTTAGTACATTTGCTAGCCATACTTAACCTGCCACTGAGATGCGTGTGATAGCCTGCCACTCATATGCGTGGATTTGACATCCTAGTCATTAACGTACTATATAGCTTAGCATGTAGAGTTGATCTGGTCGGTTAGGGTAGCAACAGAACTGATATACTGTTATGCTTGCGATAAGGCAGCTCAGTATTTTTATTTTACAGGAGGAGACTATGGCTCAAGCTGTAGCTGGACTTTCTGTGAGATTATCTGTGTTTAAAATTTACTTAAACTCTTAAACTTTTAGCTTTTAGTTTTAATGTGGAGCAGAAAATGTTAACCTGGATTAATTCAGATGTTGCTGGGTTATCACATGTGGAAGTCTTAAAAGCACAGTTTTGCTTACTAAACATATCATCTAAAGAAGATGCTAGTTGTTTTAAATTTTGTTTTAAATTAATTTAATATTTAAAATTTGTTATATATTTAGTACTGCTAAAATCATAAGCCACAGAACTTTGAGCACGTGAGGTGCCTTGTCTTCGCTTAAATTCTGTGGCTAGTGATCTCGTTCTTGTTGCACTTAATATTGTTTTATAGGCAAATTCATTAGCGATTAATTAAACAGGTTTGACTGATTAATTTTTGTAGAACATCGGATAACGTAAAGTTTCTGTGCGTTGTAAAGAGAAAGCTGAGAGAGTTGATGTCTAATGTGGATCTGGAGGTGGTGACCAGCAAATATGTATGTTCTATGGAACTCTTCATTGAGTCTCTTTCTATCTCTACTACTCTGCAGTCAATGTTCTCTATAAATTTATATATCTGTACAAGTATTCTTTGTGTTGTATCTCAATGTATTGTACTAAATATTTCAGTATTGTAAAAATACACAGTACTAGCTTGAACAAAACTTGTGCAAGCCAGACATTTAAATATAAGCAATGATCTCGTTGCCATATGGCAGATTTGTGCGTATGGTTGTACTCTGTGTCTTTGTGCCTCTTGCGTAGCTGCTTAAGCAGCTGCTGTATTCAAGACTCTCACAGCTGTTGCAACGTGTTACACACTTTTTGTACCCATAACAAATGAAATTGATAAATTTCCATTATAGATTTACAACCATTTTAGTTTTAAAAGAAGTCTATTGAAATACGGTGTCTGATGAAAAGGTTTGAGTCGATTACTGTATGTATCCTTCACATTGTTGTTCTAGTGATTGCTCTTATTCTTGTTCTTGTTCTCGTGATTGTTTTTGCCGTGTTCTTTCTGATGCAATCATTCTAGCAATGCAGCATATTTACATTCTGAGTCGGACAACTATAAATTATCATGAACACAACTGTGGCATTTCTATGATGATTAGAATTTCGTGCATAGTTTGAATTAGGATTGAGTTTCGTTAGCTCTTAGGCAACTGCTAGTAATTATGCTGTTTTATTTTGATCTCGTTCGTTTTGATTGCTACAAAATTTAAACGAATGGAAAAACTTCGAAAGTCTTTAGGATTGGAGAAAGTCTATTCGTATCACGACTCTAGATAAACTGAGATTTAAGGGAAGATGATGATGATGATGATTTTGATCTCGTTCTCTGTTACTTTCTTTGTTGCAATACAACTATATTTTCTTCTAATGGAGGCCATTATATTTTAGAAGAGTATTACTATTTTTAAACATTTATTTTTTGTAGAAAGGCATTTCATTGGTTTTTACCTACTTTGCGCTGCACTGCAGTTGAGAGAATGCTTGGAGAGAACGATGAACACGAGCATGTTGGAGCACAAGAGGTTCATTGAGGAGGAGATGGTGATCATTATGAGGCAGATGGACAGTCCGTCAAGAATCTTTGATCACGTGTATCTCGGATCAGAATGGAACGCTTCCAATCTCAATGAACTCAAACTTAATAGGTCTGTTTGTACTTTCTCTCGTAGGGCACTGCTTACTTGCAGGTCCATAGTATATAACGCCTCCACTCTTCCCTGTCTTCCGCTTTCCTCTTCATATCCACACATGAGTTGGTCTTTAATTTATCTAACATACCTAATCTCGGCCTGCCTCTTCTTCGATTTCCTTCCATTCTACCTTCTATGACCTCTTTTAGTAGACTTTCCCTCCTTAGAATGTGTCCTATCCAACTCTTCTTCCTATTTCTTAATACATTTATCAACTGTCTATCTGTACCAACTCTCTCCAGAACTTCCTCATTTGTAACCTATTGAGTCAAGCTAGTCCTTTCCATATTTTTTATTTATTTATTTTTTATTTCTATTTTTTCTTATTTTCTTTTCATATTTTCTTCTCCATATCCACATTTCTGATGCTTTTAGTTTCCTGATATCTTCCATCCTTAAGGTCCATGTTTCACATCCGTTTAATAGTTCAAACCAAGGTTTACTCTATCTGTATCTTCGTATCTTTCTTCAGACTTTTTGTTTAAAGTTCTTTCCAATTACTGAAGGCCACTTTTGCTTATGCAATCCTACTGCATATTTCAGTCTCATATTGCCCATCATCGGTATAGTATGACATAAATATTTGAAACTCCTTACCTGTTCCAATTTTGTACCATTTACTGTGATATTAAATTCACCTTTATTATGGGACACTCTCATCACTTTGGTCTTTTTGATATTAATCTTCGTGCCATATTTCAATGCCGTATCATTCAGCCTATCACCTATCCATTATCTTCTGCAGTCCAATCTTGCTGCCCACTACCATTCCTTGGTCATCTGTAATTCGTACATCTTGTAACAATTTTCATCCTACTTTTATTCCTTCTTCCATATCTTCCATTGCTTCCTCCATCATTGCCTCCAACATTGCCTAAATGTTAAACATCAGTGGCAAAATGCTACAACTTTGTCTTACTCCACATTCTATTTCATCTTCTTCTGAGTATTCTTTTTGGATTTTGATTACTGCTCTTTGATTCTTGTACAAGTTTAAAATTAGTCTTCTATCTCTCCAGGCAATTCCTATTCTTTTCAAGATATTCATCATCCTTATCCAATCAATCCTGTCAAAAGCCTTCTCAAAGTCCACAGAGCATACAAAAATGTCATTTTCTTATTCTAAGCTTCTTTCACAAAGAATCTGCATTACCCCTATTGCTACTCTTGTGCCGCATCCCTTCCTAATACCAAATTGTGTCTTGCTCAGTAACATATCTGCTTTCTACTGAATGCGATTATTTATTATCTTTAATAAGATCTTCGATGCATGAGGTTTTAAACTGATTGTTCTAAACACTCCACAGCATTGGCTTTTTTGAGAATTGGGATCATCATTGACATGGTAATATCGTCTGGCCAAATACCTCAATACCTGTATTGTACACTTCCATACATACTTCCACTAACTTCTTGAGTGTTTCTCCAACCAACATTTTCAAGAATTCAAGAATTCTGCTGGGATATCATCTATTCCGGCTGCTTGTACTAAGTAATGGATTTAGTGTTCTCTTCTTTTCATTTGTATTAAGGTAATGCCATATTATAGACGAAAGTTGAATAAAGTTTATTAGCATTAATTGATGCAATCTTAATAGTAGTATGTCATCTGAATGGAACATTTTGGATTTCGAATGGAATAATAAATGTGAGGGTATTTTGCCTGACGAGGAATTTCAGTGGGGAAGTTGCGGCCGTGATGCAGAGGAGGTGGGTGGATGTGTGCTGTGTACAGGAAACCTGGTGGAAAGGGGTTAGTTTGAGGCAATAGGTTATGGCTTTAAACTGTAAAACTAATGTTAACGTCAGTTTCATCTCTCGAAAGCGATATCAGTGACAGGCGAGCCCAGAATTTTAAACGCCGTATATGCTGATCTTACTGCAGTTAGATATCTCACTGATATCGCCACTGGCTCTAGCCAGTGTGGTGTATAAGAGGGAGTAATGGTATAAGTGTTGTTGAAAGAGGGGATGTTGATGAGGGTGGTTGAGATAAAAAGATATAGTAGTTTGTTGACGCTAATAAAATAGATGTTTGATGGTGAGAGGTTAAATGTGTTGTTTATGCTCCTCAATTGGGGTGTGAAGGGGAGGATAAGCAAAGGTTTTTTGGAAGAGTTTGATGAAGTATTGAGACAGTGTGTTGTGGGGAATGATTGGTAATGGGAGGGGATTCAATTTGGCATGTAGGGATATATGGAGTGGGATATAGGGTTGTGCATGGTGGGTTTGTACAGGGTGAGTAAAAAAAAGATTACACCTGCAAAAGTTTGAGTATCTTAGGCTATTGTTAATATTTTCAAATAAAACTTTTACCAAATACTAAAGGACTAATTTCTGATGGGGTGGCCAATTTTCATCCATTTTGGTACATAGGTTGGACAGTTATGCAAGTTTCAGCAGAGCAACCCCCCATTTTTTAATGTACTGTTTATATAAATTTGATTTAATTTTATTTCTATTTTGGCCCTGCAAAGGGCCGTTGTAGTGATTCAGAAGGAACAAATTGTATCTGCTAGCATTGCTGACTATTCGATATGCTTTCGCCCCGCTGCTATGCAGGACTGCAGTCGCTTTCGGAACGCTAGGACAGCCATGTTGATTTCAGCTTGGGGCACTATTTCCCAGATTGATTGTAACACTTCCTGCAGTTCTGTCTTGTTTTTAGGCTTCGTCTAGTGTTTCTGATAAAGATGCAGCATGGTTCTGCAGACTTAGTAATCCAGAGGATTTAGATCCGGAGAGTTTGGAGGCCATTCATTCTTCTTAATGAAATCCGGGTTTCTCTGGCTGATCCATTCCTGTGCATGACGAGATGCATGAGCCGGAGTACCATTCTGCTAAAAGATGAAATCATTTGGTAGAAGAGCAAAGCAATCATCTAACAGCTTCGGAAGTAAAGTATTGACGTAATACTGAGAGTTCACCTTTACCTTCTTGTCAATGAAGTGCAATCTGCCCTTACCGTTGTAGCAAACACCATTTTTAGGTAAAAATGGGGGTTGCTCTACTGAAACTTGCATAACTGGCCAATCTATGTACCGAAATGGATGAAAATTGGCCACCCCATCAGAAATTAGTCCTTTAATAATTGGTAAAAGTTTTATTGGAAACTATAAAAGTAGCCTGAGATATTCAACCTTTTTGCAGGTGTAATCTTTTTTTTTACTCACCGTGTATACATTGTTTGAGAAGAAAGAACAGAATGTATGTTTGTAGCGAGTCCAGGGCTGTCGCAAATAGATTCTTTGTTGATACAGAGGATAGGCCTACTGAGGAAAGACAAATCGTCGTGGTGTCAAAACATTGTAACAGTTGCGTATTTATCTTCATGAAAGTACTATTCATTTGCATATGTTTATTATAAGTATTTGCATATGAAGACAGGAATGAGTGCTGTTGGATAGTGTAAAGTTCCACTCATATGTAGACATTTTTTCTAGTTTAGATAATAATTTAAATGTAATTGTTATTTAGCTTATGATTACTATTGAACTCTTTCTGTAGTCTCGAAGACCGAGTTCGGCCATGACACTGCCGTGTAAGGTTTCGTTGTTAATAATAATAATAATAATAAAATCTAAATATAAGGATTGCTAGGTAATAAGGAGAAGAGTAAGAAGAACAACATTAACTAGTTGTTATGGAGGTTAGTGTTGGTGGGTAAGAAGATCAGAAAAAGAAAATCAGGGTTGGAGAGAGTGAGTTGGGGAAAATTATTGGATAAAGAAGTAGAATTGAAGTCGAAGTTGGAGGCTGAAGCTGAATGGAATATAGTTAATGACCTGTGGGTTGAGGGGCCCAAGAAAGTTAGAGAATGTTGTAGGGAAGTGTTACGTGTAGTTAAGCGAGTAGGTCAAAGGTGGATAAGGGAGTCTGGTCTTGAGATGAAGAGGTACAGGAGGTGCTGTGGGAGAAGATGAAGACATTAAAGGAGTGGAGGAATAGTAAGACGGATGAATTAAGGGAGAATTTTAAGGAGTTAAGGGAAAAGGCAAAAAGAGTGGTGTCAGTGGCAAATGCCAGAATGTATGATGACTTCTATCAGAAATTAGGTAGTAAAGATGGCGAAAAGGAATTCTATCAAGTAGCTAGGAAAGGAAGAAGCAAAGAAGCGATATAGGGAGTGTAATCTTATTCTTCTGTGGTCTGATTGTTCAACAGCATGAGACTTTTTGCAATTGAAGTCATGACTTTCTTCGTGACATCTTCTGGTCAAATGCCTGTACTGTACAATTCAATGCATAATTCCACAAGTTTCTGAATTCATTTTTCTCACGCATTTTTCGATATTTTGTTGGTACGTTATCTGTCTCAGACGCTTCTCCTTTTTCATATTTATAATTGCCTCATGAACTTCTCCCTTCTTTTTATATGGTCCTTTTTCATCATTCCCTACCAAAATTTAATCTTCCGGTTCAAAATCCTCTGTGGCTTTAAAATTATCAGCTGTATCTGGTAGTTTTAAACTATCTTAAAATGCATCTTTTTGCAAGATCCTTCCCTGGAAATTATGTGCTCTGATCTATTTTAAATTTCAGATTTAGATATTTTAGCTAGATAATATTTTGGCTTTGTGATTCTTTAAATTGTGCACTTTGTTGTATATTGTTTTTTTGTATATTGGTTAAACTGGGATTTAAGGGAAGATGATGATGATGATGATTGTATGTTGTTGTGATTTAAAGTATTACTTTTGTAAGAGGAAAGAGCTACTAACAAACGGTTTGAAGAATTCCAGTAAGATAAAGATTGCAAAGACTCATGCGGCTCAAGCGGTGGGAAACATGGACATCAAGAAAGGAGAGTATTTGGAAACTGGAAGCATTATGAATATGGCAATGGAGAAAAAGGAGAAGATTAAATGGACTGACAAAATTACGAACGAAGAATGGCTAAATAAGATTGGCATAAAGCACAATTGATAAATATCATAAGGAATAGAAAGAAGCACTGTCAAATTCTGAGACTCTGATGTTTTACTAAAGAGATAATTGAAGGAAAGATTGGAAGGAAAAAAGTTAGAGAAAAAGCTGTATGATTTGATAACTAACCATGAATCTGCCAATAGGTGGTGCACTAAGAGAGAGAATTGTTGAAAAGTATAGAGATGCCTTGATATGTTCAATTCAACAACTTTAAACATCAAGTATAATTTTTGGTTTCCATCTTTGTTATACACATCCTCACATGGTATTTCTACCGTTTCCCTAATTCACTCATCTCTAGCTTCAGCTCAGCATCCAAACTGGTGTCCCGTATTAAATTAATAGAAGGGTTCTTTGATTGGCGTCGTCTGTGTTCTAGATATACATATCTTTATAGTAGTGGTACAAATGTTTCAGGGTCGGCTACATTCTAAATGTGACGAGAGAGATAGATAACTTCTTCCCGGGTGTGTTTAAGTACTGCAATGTCCGTGTGTACGACAATGAGGAGACACAGCTACTGAGGCACTGGAACAGTACCTATAAATTCATTGCTGATGCAAAGTTGGTATATGATTATTCAAACAGTACTAAAATCAACTAATCAACTGGAGATTTATTGCCTATGCCAAGGAAATTTTATGTTTAATGAAAATTATATGGCATCTGTATTCACTGAGATTAATTAAGAAAACAATGTTCATCGAGAATAGTATTATGATTATCAGAAAAACAAATGTTTCCAGGGACTGACTACAGGATTAATTTTAGTACTTTACTAGATCAAGAGTCTTTTGTTTTGCTTCATAACTGAGCATCTTCCAGTTCTCTCATTTTATTTATACGATTTTAATATACACTTTTTAAAAACTTTACATATTGCGTTAAATCCTATTTACACAGTTGCTTCATAAAGCAATGGAAAACTACTTTTAAATGCACATTTTATCGAACCAAGCCACTCTAAGGTTTGTAAGGGCATTATATTAATAATTCTTTTTCAGTGCACTGCCAAGTGGCAGGTTCAAGGTACATATTCATACTCAGTCTGTTTTCTCGCTCCGTAAGAGCACTCCTTAGATCAACAAGTTAATCCCTTCACAAAGTCTATGCCTTATCCATACCTTATGTAGCCTATAACTTGGGAAAACTAAGGTTTCTGAGGTGGTTTCCCGTTGCCTTCGTCAGTTAGATGGATTAATGACCATTTAATCCTGGGGGAAAATATTTCATGGTGAGGTGGGACCCCTCTTGCCATCCTCAGCTCCTGCCTTTAGTCGCCTCTTACGTACACGCGGCAGATTGTTTGCGGTTGCCTTATTCTGCAGTGGTCCAACCACACCCGAGCTCCACACGGGGATAATTATAATCAGATATTTAATTCTAGCGACACACCTTAATTGTGCTTCTTCAAAAACTGTGGCAAAGATTCTACGAACTCCTTGGAAAAGAATCTATGGACTCTATTGTAAACAATATATATAGATAAAGAATCTATGGCCTTTATGTTAAAGAATCTAAGGACTCCATGGTAAAGAATGTATGGATTCTATGGTAAAGAATTTATGGACTGTAGCCTCTGCATCTTGGGCTAAATACATGCATCACTACGTTTTACAGTGGTGTCAAAACGAAGCACCTCTAGCCTTATATTGGCTGGGACTGAGTCTCTTAATATATTTAAATATAGAACTGCACAGTTTATTATCTTGATTTCTCATTAGTCTATGTATATGCAGGGTCCTGTTGAGACTATTCTGATATTATCTTCGGCTGAGAAACCCGACGTTAAATCCTCTTTGATTAGTAAATGAAATCAGCTGTTGACGTTGATTTAAAGCTCCTTATCAAGTCATTAAACAATCTTTGAGTAAGAATATTTACGTTGGGCATTCATTTTCCAAAACTCTAGTGAGTGATGAATTTTCAAACATACATACGTGTTATAGTATATGAATTGTGTGTGTAATGAAGAACTAGACATGTTTCTACTGAAGAAACGTATATTTTTAGAACTTTGAGAATTTTAGAATTTTTAGAACTCGTTGAGCTCGCCTATGCTGGGACACTACGTTGCACTCTGCTGTGTTGCTGTAGGAAGCACAACTGTGCCGTGTTGGTTCATTGTAAGATGGGAGTCAGTCGCTCAGCCTCAACGGTCAGTAGCCCTGGCTCATACTCTCCTGATGATTAGAGTTACTGATACTGTACTGATGATAAGAGTGGTTGATACAGTACTGATGATAAGATTGGCTGATACAGTACTGATGATAAGATTGGCTGATACAGTACTATGATAGGAGTGGCTGATACAGTACTGATGATAAGAGTGACTGATACTGTACTGATGATAAGAGTGGTTGATACAGTACTGATGATAAGAGTGGCTGATACAGTACTGATGATAAGATTGGCTGATACAGTACTATGATAGGAGTGGCTGATACAGTACTATGATAGGAGTGGCTGATACAGTACTGATGATAAGAGTGACTGATACTGTACTGATGATAAGAGTGGCTGATACAGTACTGATGATAAGAGTGGCTGATACAGTACTGATGATAATTATGACTGATACTGTACTGATGTTAAGAGTGGTTGATACTGTACTAATGATAAGAGTGGCTGATACAGTACTGATGATAAGAGTGGTTGATACTGTACTGAAGATAAGAGTGGTTGATACTGCACTGATGCTAAGAATGAACTTACTGTACTTAAGTGCACTGATGATAATTTACTATTAAGCTCAGAGTTGATGAAGTGGTGGAATTTCAATGCATCTCAGTGAATGCTTGTGCTTTATTTCAAAGCTTAGTGTGGATGCATCGTATGACGAAGGTCTGTGAGCAATGAAAGCTTCTTTATAAAATATCTGATTTGCAGAATTTCGAATGATTAGAAATAGCATAAATCGAGAATATATTTTGTTTGTTGGAGTAGCGCATCTTCGTTGACAATCTGCTTTGCTAATTAATGACTATGCATCAGCAAAGCGTATTTTAGTTTAGTTGAACCGGCCTTAGATTATATTGTTAATATAAATGTGAACATAAATAAGTGAATGATTTGAAATAAAATTTTTCATTCTATATTTCGTAAGATATTTAATGTTAGCTGCATTTTGTTCTGTTTCTAGCGTGTGGTATGTTTGTTTAAATCATAAAATATGTCATTGTGTTTTATATTCAACTGGTCATGTCGTGTTGTGCTATGTTTCACGTTCAACTGATAATTGCGCTATCAGTTGAACATGAAACATAGCACAGCACAACATGTAAAAGTAAAAAAAGCTAAAAAGCTAACGTCAGTTTCCTCACTCGAAAGCGATGTCAGTGACGGCGAGCCCAGGATTTGAACCCGCATCAACTGATCCGCGGTCGAGTATCTTACCGACTTCCAGTGGCTCCATGTGTGTTGTGTTCATGTTATAACATACCCTATGTGACTTGTTCAATTGATAGCACATGCTGTGTGTTCTTGCTATATCTTATGCTATTTGACTTGTTCAACAAATAGCATATGCTGTGTGTGTTCTTGTTATAAATTTGCTATGTGACTTGTTCAACTGATTGCATATGCTGTGTGTGTTCTTGTTATAACTTATGCAATGTGACTTGTTCAACTGATAGCATATGTTGTGTGTGTTCTTGTTATAATTTATGCTATGTGACTTGTTCAACTGATAGCATATGCTGTGTGTGTTCTTGTTATAACTTATGCTATGTGACTTGTTCAACTGATAGCATATGCTGTGTGTGTTCTTGTTATAATTTATGCTATGTGACTTGTAAAACTGATAGCATATTCTGTGTTGGTCATATGTTATGGCGTGTACAGTGTGTTGTGTTCAGGTGATAACAAATCATACTACTCAGCTGTATATCCTGTGTTTTGTTTATGTTGTAACATATACTTGCGATGTTGGGTTCAGGTGATAGCGTATATTATGAAAGAGTATGGCTGGAGCCTGGAGGAAAGCTACCAGCATGTTAAGCAATGCAGAGGTTGTATACAACCTAACCCTGGCTTCATGCAGCAGCTCATCATATATCAAGGCATATTGGATGCAAGGTCAGTTTAGTAGAGGTCTGCCTATTGATGTTGTTATAATGAACTACTGTTGTTATATTCTAGTTTTATCAGTTAATTCACGCAAGTGGGTACAGAAACATTCTACCGACACTATTACTTTAACAAGGTTTGTAAAAGAAAGTTATGGGTTGCAAATGTTGATTTTTGCTGTTGTAATTGTGTATGTACTTCTTCTACATGTCCAGCGATATGACTCACAACACTTCCGTGGAATTAGAACTGATCTAGTCTTCCGACATGACTCACAACAGCAAAAAAAACTAGAGCCAATATATATAAAATAATAATAATATGACAGAAAATCAAGTTGCACATCAGCTGATACTCAACGGTAAAAGCCCTTCAGGATCATCACGAGAGCGCAAAGCTAAAATCATTTCTAGTAGATATGATCATGACAGCCTGCTACTACTGTAATGTTGTACAAACTCACTCATTGAACGAGTAAATCCAAAAACGCAAGATGTGTACAATAGAGCACTTTATTCATATCTCAAATGAGCAGCGACATGTGTATGTGTGTTCTATCCCCTTGCTTGCGCATAGAATAATGAAATAAAGAATTATGGCTAATGGCTTGTGGCTTATCGAAGGTTCCTCAAAGGAATAGGGTTGTCCTGGCTGAGGTGGTATAATATTGAAGGCACAATTCTAATGGTATCTCTACGCTACAGAACAACACGAGTTCTAACATAACGATATTTAATAACACATTCAATTACAATTCACGCATCACATAAATAACCTACTGTTCGTACACATAGTTCAATTACCAACTGCTATGATATTCTAACATATCATAACTTCAAACATACAAACATACATTCATACTAAAACATTCTAAGAACCTCTGTCATGTCTTCTCTCGAGTCAATCACAGAGACAACTCACTACTCTAACTGCTAGTGACCAACTCCATTAAGTTAACTTCCTACTGTCAACTTAATAATAATAATATCTAGATATCAATTTAATTAAGCATCCGGTTCAAACCAGAGAAAGAAGGATAAAGAGAGATATTCAGTGATATCTCATACGACAAAGCATAGAACCTAAAGATATATATAAGCAAACCTAAAGAAATATATAAGCAAGCCTAAAGAAAGACCTACTACTAATTAATAACTTAACGGAAGCTCTAGAACATAGGTTGAAAGCATTGCACAATCATATTGCAATCTAAACCAGAAACTATAAATGGGTTACAACGGAAAGTTACCGAAGTATAATAACATCATTACCGGACAAAGGGTAAGACAACAAGATAAAGAATATCTGGGTCATAAGTATACAATAGCATAAGAAAGGGACGTTAAGGATCCGGTTATGCTATAGTAGGTGGAAGGCTAGTTTCTGAAACGCAGTATGCAATTCACTTCTAGACTCCTTGTATTATTGTGCATCATCTATCCCATGGCATCAGGCGGTGTGTTGTGTAGGTTGTGAAAACATCTGCTTGACGCATGTGTTGACAGGACTGTTTATTTATTGATTTATAATAAATAAATAGAATTTTAATGAAATTTAACGTCTTTAGTGAATAGTTTTAGACTTGATTAAGTTGATTGGCGTACTTTTAACTTAGTTCATAGTTCTATGTTATATTGTTAATCTGTTATTTTGTTGAAAAATCAATTTGAAATTTTGACCGCTATTTTATCATTATAGTTGATTCGTTACACATTATTTTATATTGCTTTTAGTGTTTAAATTGTTAAAGTTATAGTGTTTACGTTTTGATCGTTAGTTAATTATTGCATATTTGTATTTTTTATGTAATTTGTGTATAACTATATTGTAATTTATATTGTACTTTCTGCATTGTTTACAATTACTGATTTGCCAATTTTGTAAGCATGTTTCGATCGAGAATTCCGGTTAATTCTCTTCGAAGCAGTATTTCTCTTTGCTCTCTTAACATCCGATCCCTCTCTAACTCAGATCATACCATTGCTTTGCATGATTTGGCTGAGACTCACAAGTTTGACTGTTTTGCTATCAGTGAAACTTGGCTATCCTCTACAACCACTCCTTCTGAACTGATGTCTATTCTTCCTCCAGGTTATGATATGTTTATTGCAAATCGTGACTCTAGGATATCTGGTGCTAAGGGTGGTGGAGTTGCTCTCCTACTAAGGAAGCGCTTTACCCTTCTTAGCAATGACTGTCATAAATTTTCTTCATTTGAAGCAATTTCAGTCACTGGTAAATTTAGCACATGTACTCTGCATGTTGTTGCAGTGTATCGACCACCATCTTCTTCCCCCTATGCCAAACCTTTCTCTCTCTTTTTATCGGAGTTTTCTACCCTACTCTCCTTCTTACTACTTCTAAATCAGACTTTGTGATTACAGGTGACCTCAACATTCACCTTGATAATCCTCTTGATCCTTAACTCAGCAGTTTAATACTTTGCTGTCCTCTTGTAATGCTGTTCAACATGTGAATGTTGCTACTCATATTGACAATCATACACTTGATGTTGTTATTACACCAAGTCTCTCTGCTATTGATCCTTTAAGTGTTACTATTTTATCTCACTCGTCGTCAGACCATTTTCCTGTTGTATTCACTTATAATCATGTTAAGCCAGATACTATTAAAAATTCACCTACTGTTTCATTTAGGTGTGTAAATAACGTTGATCTTGATCTCTTTTGTTCTGATCTTGAAAATTCGACTTTGATCAAGTCTCCTGCTAATGATCTTGATGAATTAGTAAAACAGTATAACACTACTCTTCATCTCTACTTGATAAGCATGCACCTCTAACTACCAAGAAGCTTAAGAAATCTAACCCTTGGTATACTTCTGGTCTGAGAAAGCTAAAGGCTGCATGCTGTAGAGCTGAAAGAAAGTAACGTCATACCCATTCAGATTTTTGGAAAACTGTTTCTAATTTGCAACACAAGATTTATCGTACTGCTATTGCTAATGCTAAGAAAGAGTACTACTTCTCTTTGGTCAGTAAGGCTGTGAATGTCAAGAGTTTATGGAAAACCGTTAATGATCTTTTACATAGATCTATTTCTCCTTCTCTTCCTTCTACTCCTGTGGAGTCACTGCCTGAACAATTTTCCAAATACTTTACAGATAAGATAAGCAATCTTAGAGAATCTATCACTCCAGCTTCTAACTACTCCTCATACTCCAGTAGAGAATCATTCCAAAGATGAGCTTTCTAATTTCACTCCAGGTACAATTGATGATATTACTAAATTAGTTTTGACTCTCCAGCTAAACATTGTGACTTGGATCCTATCCCAACCTCTCTTTTAAAGAAGTGTATTCACATACTTGCTCCAGTATTAACATTAATTGTTAACCTCTCTCTCTCTCTACTGGCAAATTTCCTCCGCTTTTAAGCGTGCAGTTATTACTCCATTGCTTAAAAAGCCCACACTGGATAAGGAATTATTGTCAAATTACAGGCCTATATCTAATCTGTCATACATATCTAAGCTCACTGAAAGAATTGTTCTTCAGAGGCTTTCTACTCATCTCTCTTACAATGATCTATTTAATAAGCATCAAGCTGCTTATACTAAGCATCGTTCAACTGAAACAGTGCTTCTATCTGTGTGCAATTCTATTGTTAATGCCATGTGCACACAACGCTTAACTGGATTATGTATGCTTGATCTTTCGGCCGCTTTTGATACCATTGATCACAATATTCGTCTGGAACGTCTTTCTTCCTGGTTTGGTGTTCGTGGAATTGTTCTTGATTGGTTTTCCTCCTATCTGACGGATCGTTCTTTTAGTGTGAAAGTGATGGAGTACATCTCTTCGCCTTCTCACTTACAGTATGGTGTGCCTCAAGGCTCCGTTCTTGGTCCTATTCTCTTTAACCTCTATACAACACCCCTACGCACTCTAATCTCTTTTCATTCTCTTGATCATGAACTATGTGCTGATGACACTCAAATGTGCACTTGTTTCACCCCTAACTCCTATTCTAATGCTGAAACCCTCCTGCAACAAAGTTTTCAGTCTATATCCTCTGGATGTCTGCTAATTTCTTGGCACTTTAATCATCTAAGACTGAATTCTTGTTGGTCGGGACACCTCAACAGCTTCTGAAGCTGAATGGGAAAACTTTTCGTTTCTTCGGGTATTAAAATTTAAAATATCACCTGTTTCTTCTGTGAGAAATCTTGGTGTTATCCTTGATAAACACCTTACCTTCCACGAACACATAACTAAAACTTCACAAGCATGTTTCTTCCATATCCGTGATCTTCGTCGAATACGTCCATATTTGTCACATGAGACAGCTGCTACAATTGGTGCTGCTCTTGTGCAATCGAAGTTGGACTACTGCAATTCCCTGTTTTTAATCTCCCTGGCTGTGAGATTGATTGGTTGCAGTTTGTTCAGAACTCTCTTGTGCGAGCAATTTTTTGTAGTTCCAAATACTCACATGTTACGCCTATTTTAAGTCTTTGCACTGGCTAAAGATTAAAGAGCGTATCATTTACAAAACAGCTTCGTTAACCTATAAGTCCATCACCATCCCTGGACAAACTTGTATGTCTCACTTGATTAAAGTGATGCAGCCTGCTATTACTCGGTCTTCTAAGTTAATTACTCTTGTGAGACCTAGCTTACCTTCATGCTCTAAGCTATCTAATCATTCTTTCCAGCATGCTGCACCTCAGATCTGGAATTCTCTTTCATCCAATCTTCGGAAATCTTCATTTGAATCACATCAGCCTTTGCTTTCCTATGAGCAGTTCCATAAGCAGTTGAAGACCTATCTTTTCCATCTCTCTTTTCCATCCAGTGGCCATGAGCAGCGACCTGCGCCTAAACCACCTTTTCTTTAACTCCCTTTACTTTGGACTTAATTTCTGGATTTTGGAATTTGCACCGTTTTTGAACCTTCTTTTTTTGCTCGCCGGCTTGATTTTGTCTCAATAGTGCTCGATGTTGTCATTGATGACTGTAGCACTCTAATTGTTGTTATTATTGTTGTTATGGTTATTCCGCTCGTCGTTGTCCGTTGACTAGACATGTTTTCGCCGGAGTTGCTTTGCCGGCTCATGAGGGTTGTGAGCTGCCGGAGTTCTCACATGAGTTCATTGCCTCCGAAGCGCTGCAGAGCTTATGACTGCAGCTGGCTCAGTCGCTCTTTTAGTGTTGGTAGTCCGGAGGCTTCACGTAGAGATCGGATGCTTGTACATCTGCCTTCGCGAAGCGCTGTCCTTATTTCTGAATTTTGAACTTTCTGGAGATGCAGTAGGCGAGTCTTGATGGTGTCGGCAAGCACGACGCTCCCATACTCTAGCACCGGTCTGATGTATTGTTTGTACAGTGTCAGCAGAGTGTGAGATTTGGTGCCCAATCCCTGGCCGCTTATCTCCCGCAGTAGAGCGATGCGCTGAAGGGCTGATTTCATTTTCTGCTGACAGTGAGTCCGGAGGGTGAGGATTTAGTCGAATGTTACCCTCAGCATGGTCATTTCGTTTTTGGACTCTATAAAGAGCGTCAGTGAGGCCGGTTTACGTCTAGGATTGAATGACACCAGTTGAGTTTTTGCTGGGTTAATTTTTATCTGCCATTTCGATCACCATCGTTCGATGTCGTCCTGAGCCCTTTGCAGTCTGAGGCATGTCCTCGTTGAATTTTTGTGAGACGTCCAGAGTGTCAAGTCTTCAGCAAATTGACTGACGCGGCAGTTGTTGACTGGATTAACTGGGACATCGTTGACATTGATGAGGAACAGCAGAGGACTCGAGACGCTTCCGTGCGGCGTGCCTGCGCTTAGTTTGACTAATTGAGAGAGCTCTCGTTCGCATCTGACGCTGATGGTACGGTCTGACTATGCCCGCTTTGTCTCGTTGAGTAGAACAATGTCCGGTTTGGTGGTAAGGAGGTATTCTTATAGCTCTGTCAGTCTGCTCCGGAGGCCATTGACGTTGATGTGTATCAGATACCTCCGATCTATACATCCGATTCGCTGACCTTTAGGTTGAGTCTCTTGATGAGTAGTGAAGCGATGGTAGTGGCCATAACGCAGGCCATTCGGGTGCATTCCACCATGTCACCTCCTTTTCTGAGGGCAGCGCTCGCGTACGACAGCTTCGTTGTCTCGTGAAGCCTTGTCCCTTTTTGAAAATGTGGGCAGCTGTAGTCTAAGACGCTGTGCTCACCCCCGCAGTTAGTGCAGACTGGTTTATCTGCAGTGTTCATTGTATTTGTGATGTTGACCGCATTTCCTACACTTCAGTTGGCCAGTGTTGTCTTTCGCAAGGTGAGCGAAGCCCTGGCAGTTGAAGCACTGTAGTGCCATTTGTCATGACTCGTATGTGACCACTGGGTATTTTTGGTGATCGATGAAGACGTCGTCCCTAATGACTTTTAATTTGTCGTCTTTGAACTGGCATAGAATTTTAACCTTCTAGGTTGCTATGCCATTGAGTCGTGCAGAGGCGATCCTCTTACAGTGACGGAGCAGCTCCATGGAGAGGTCTGCTTCTACGATGGAGGGTTCGACCCCTAGGACCGCGGCGAAGAGGTCGACCTTTTCGGAGGCGCCGGCTTGTAGCTTGGTCTCCCTAAGCTTGTGGGCTCAGCTTAGTCTGGAGGAGTCTCTGCTTCCCCTCGTCAGTCGTGGTGAAGATCAGAACCGTGCCGGACTTGGTTGTCAGGGTTCTCCTCAGCGTGGCCTCCTACGAGGTTCTTGATCTTCAGAGGGTTGGTCCGGTCGGCTACTTCTATTCCTTCCAAGACCAAGGGCCTGGGTTTTTGGACTCGTGCTGGAGCCGGAGTAGCTGGTGTTGTAGCATCGGTGCCGGTTCCTGGCTTTGATGCTCTGTCCTTTTTCTTCCTTGTGATCACGGTGTATAATGCTTCCTAGTGGATTGTCGTATTGTCGTTTAGATTGGAGGTTGCCGGAGTTATTGGTTGCAGGTTCGCGGCAGGGTCGCTATTGGAGGTTGGTTGGCTTTGCTTGATTTGGTCTTTTTGTTTTGCTTTCCGGGTTTTCTTCTTTCCCGGTGAGTGTTTGCTTTAGTTTTCTCCGTTTTCTTGGTCTCTTAGGAAGAACGCTGCGATCGGTTTTGCCTGGGATTCTTGGTTTGATCTCGTCGGTACTCTTCCTCTTCCTGTTGCTGGTGGAGTTGGATGGATTGGCGGCTGAGGCCGCAAGTAGCTCTTCTTCTACTCCGGCGAGCAGAGTCTAGATGGCCTCCTTGAAGCTTCAAGGTTGTCAGCCCCAATGCTTTTCAGGTCGTTGGCCATATTGTTGGAAGCAATATAGCCGGTGAATTTCCGAGCTGGCTGCGGTGGTGCTGATAAGCACAACTTTAGCAGATAATCGGGATATTGAAGCAAATAAATACGCGAGTGTATAATCTTAGAATATAATTTTACTTTGAACACTAGAATAGCCTAATTAGTAACTTCAATGAACTAGAATAGATAATAGTCTTCATGAATGAGTCCTAATGTAATCTTCACTACCTACCATCCTGTCCATTTCCTGTGTGGCTGCCTCGTCCGCTTTAAATATGAGAATTACTTCGACTACTTCGGTGAGGGTAGGTGGGGAGTCTCTCACCATCCTCCTTAGCACCTCCACATTGTCGATGATGCTAAATATTAGTTGCTCTATAACGCGTTGTTCATCGTCTGCGAAGGTGCAGCGTCTGGCTGCTTCTCTCAATCTGGTGACGTAGCTGTCCAGATCTTCACCATCTTCCCGCTTCAGATTAACAATAATTATTGTTAGGAAAAAACTTGGCTGATAGCTATAATAACTTTATCCAGGTTCTTAGTGTCTTCCACTGGTAGCCCCAACTGATAATGTGTCTTCCTCACTTTGTCGCTAGCTGTTGCCAGTGAGAAGTCCTCTTGGTCTGCTGCTTGTCTCCCGTTAGGGAGGGCTCCTTTGCAGGCCTACACGTGGCCATTCATCTGTTGGCCTGGGTCGGTCTCTGGTATTCTCTGAATATCTACTGGTTCCATAGTTACAGATACACCTGATGCTGTAGATCTGACTACAATAGCCTTAGGCCTATCATCCATCTTGTCTGAGAGTCTTGCTACTCGCTCTTCTAGCGCGACAAATTTCGCCAGGATCGTTTGCTGAAAGTTGGATATAGAGAGATTGGTTACAGCCATTTCCTATGTAGCCTATTCGATAAATTGTGTATGATATTGTATAGCTGTGCTAGTACGATGCTAACATATATCCAGATATATATATATATATATATATATATATATATATATATATATATATATATATATATATATATATATAATTATATATAGAAGGTAGAATGGAAGGAAAAAGAGGCAAGGGCAGGCCGAGAATAGGTATGTTAGATGATTTAAAGACCCACTCATATGTGGAAATGAAGAGGAAGGCGGAAGACAGAGAAGAGTGGAGGCGTTATATACCATGGACCTGCCAGTAGGCAGTGCACTAAAAGATATATATATATATATATATATATATATATCTACTAACGTATGACAATCTATAGTGAAAAACTACAATTAGACTCTTTAGAGTTTCGTTGACTACGCCATATAATGATGTACGAATTCAATAAATGAACGAATAAATCCAAAAATGCAAGATGTGTAACATAGAGCACTCCATTCTTCTCTCAAAAGAGCAACAAAATTTGTTTTCCGTAATGTTGAGTGAGGAAACTGAATATTATATTAGCTTTAGCTTTGCATTTTTCTATAATCAAAATACGACTACTCAATATACCAGAGTACAGAACCTTTACAAAATATTCTCGCAGAGGAGATTCTCCCTTTTACTACTGTGGTACATCTGCAATTACAATATATCTTAATCTTAAAACTAGCCTTAGTTTTCACAGTACCCGTTTCCCTCTGTGGAGACGTTAAATAAGCAAATAGAACGAGAAGTAGGACCAGGCTGTTGCATGTCCCCACTTCTATTTAACATTTACTCGGAAGCAGTGATGATGGAAGATGTGGAACATACCGAAAGAAAGAGGAAAAATAGGAGGTAAATTGTGGAGGTTGTAAGGATTGCCGATAATCTAAGTAGGACTTCATTAAGCGAGTTGGATTACAGGAAATATACCTAAACTGAAATAAACATAAATATGTAATAAATTGACAGAAGTATACCATAAAATTACTCAAGTAAAAGTGGGATTTGGTTAGAAGAAGGAACTAGTAACAAAATATTGAGAAGTCCTCTAAGGTAAAGATACTCTAAACTTAATTTGGATCATACTCTTGTATGCCTGTGATACTTGAACGTTAAGTAAAGAAGATATTCTAAAGTGCCCAAAACGTAGCTATAAAGAAGAATTGATAGGATTAGGTGGACTGACAAATTGCAAATGAAGAAGTGCTGCGCAGAGTTGATATACTATTGATATTTAAATTATAAATATGTTAAGAAGTGAAAGGAAGAGCAGGATAGGACATGTTCTAAGAGTGTTCTAGGTGTGCTAATAGTTATCAGAGAATGAAGAATGGAGTAGAAGAGAATTAGAATAGGACCGAACCTTGAATTATGTGAGATGATTTGGTAATTGAATTAGATGAATTGGTAACAAATTGTGGATATTAAAAGAGAGGCAGATAATAAAAGTTTGTGAAAGAGTTGCTTAGGACCTGCCACTAGCAGCCACTAGTCATAGCTCTAAGAGAATAGAGATGGTAGAACACTGCACGAGTTTATGATCATTTGGTCGGTTCCTCACGAGCAAGCGATGTCAGTGACGGGCGAGCCCAGGATTTGAACCCGCACATACTGATCCGCGGTCGAATATCTTGCCGACATTCCCACTGGCTCCAGCCTATTGGTAATTAGATCATTGGTTCATTGATGAAAATACTTATACTTGATAAATGCGTTGATTACCCCTGTTGTGTCCGGGTTGCTGAAGAATTGACCGACCGTCGACTCCGCATATCGTCGTAAAAGGCGACAAAACAGAATGATCCAAACCAACGTCAGAAAAGGCATCGGTTGACTATCGCCTGGGCTCCAGAAATTGTATATTCTAAAATGAATGTGAAAGTTTAAATTCTCCACCCTAGCTAAATCGGCATTCAATGGAAGATGATGATGAAATATTGATTCGTTGAATGTATGATGTCTTGATCGATATGGCGATTGATTGGTTGATTGATTGAGACAGTAATCAGCGTCACAACAAATTATTCAAATCGCGCTCTATGGATAATTTGGATGATGAGGGTGATGAAGAGGGAGAGAGTAAGAGAGAGAAAGGAGAGACAGTGAAGAGGCCTCAGACTTGGACTGATGATTCAACGTCTCAGAGTAAAATTTTCATTATAGTTCTATTTATTTTATTGCCATATATTTAAACAATTAGATAGATATTGTTAGTTGTCCATGTTACCAGTCCTGTGAATGGCCGAGATGTTACTTGGAATTCGAATTTTGATTTCACAACCTTAGGAATGCCAGTTAAACTTTCTTGCTGTTGCCTGATGTTCCATGCACTGAGCTACATGTATTTGACATTATTGCATATAAAACGTGGCTGAGTTTAACTCCCTACTGTGTAATTCTAAATGTCCTTCTCTAGTCTTCTAATTCTTAGCGTATTTCGCACCCTATCAACCATCGTTTAGACGTCACTGAGCTGTTGTTGTGTTACGACTTGCTTTTGAACGAGTATGACCTAGATTCCTTGATATTAGCTGAGAAGTTTTGCGGACTAAAGAAGTCCGAAGAGCTAAACTCTTCGGACTTCTGCCGACAATATCCTTCTCTATCAGCCATAAGAATAAGTAAAGCTGGTAAAGTTAATGTTAGCGTCATTTTCCTTACTCGAAAGCGATGTCAATCACGGGCGAGCCCAGCATTTGAACCCCGCACATGATGATCCGCGGTCGATATCTTACCGACATCGCCTCTGACTCCAGCCACAGTTATGTAGACGGACTTACTATTATTTTAAATTCGTAACACTCTGTTTTGAAATAAAACGATTGTTCTATAATCAGGAGACATAATATTTAACATTAACACACATTCGCATAATTTCTCATTTTCATACCCCGGCGTTAAATACCATGACCTACTGTGAAATGAAAGTATATTCTATGTACATGCACCACAAACACGCAAAAATAGAATAAGTATTCATTACCATATTATGTAAAATGAAGGCATCCTTCTATTTCTATAAAATGACTATAATGGCTGTCATTCACGAATCAGTCAGTTATTAATCAGTCAGTCAGTTACTTACAATTCGACACAATGGAGGATGCCATTGAAGTTCTTAATGAAAAGTCGATAACCAGGCTGCACTGGATAAAAAATCACTTTACAACTACAGACCAATATCCAATCTATCATACTCTTCCAACCTCCTGAGAGATTAGTCTTTCGTAGACTCTCCATTCATCTCGAATCCAACAACTTCAATAATCACCAATCGGCATACACCAAAAACCGCTCTACTGAAACTGTTCTTCTCTCAGTCTGCAACACCATCACCAAGGCATCTTACATTCCACGATCACATCACCAAAACTTCATAGGCTTGCTTCTACCACATCAGATATCTGCGACGTATACGACCATATCTTACCCTTGAGACCGCTTCTACTATCGGTGCTACTCTCGTCCAATTCAAACTGGACTACTGCAACTCTTTGTTTCTGAATCTCCCAATCTGTGAGATGGACAGATTGCAGTTCGTCCAGAATTCTCTCGCACGTGTCTTCCGCCGCTCTAAGTTCTCCCACATGACTCCTCCACTGGCTCAAAGTTAGAGAACACATTGTTTACAAGGCTTTTCTAACTTTGGATTGTACGAAGCTTCTCTGACATACAAGTCTATCTCTACCCCGGGCAAGGGTTACAAGTTCCACTTAGTGCAAGTGAGACAGCCTTCCTCTGTGCAGTCAGCTACTAGGTCCTCTAAGTTAATTACTGATATTAGTTGACTACTGACGACAGTAGCACTCAAATTCTGTTCTTGTAGTTGTGGTAGCATACAATGTAGCGCTTTTTGAGAGACGGTTTTTCAAAAAATGTACAAAAGCCTGCTCAATAAGTATTGTTAAAAGAAATTTCGGGACTTTTAGTTGAAATGCTCTATCTTTCTAATACTCAAAATGTTTCCAATTAGTATTCAGGTTAAATATAAAAATTCCTCCTTCCGGTTGCTTGAAAATTTTGCAGAAGGAACTGGAAATTTGAATAATTTACTAAGTTTTTGCTGGGAGTGTACATTATTGTGCACCAACCGTTGTATAATATTATGCAGTGGCAAGCGATAGGATCAATTCTCAAAATCCTAAACGTACGCAATAGAATTCTGGAATCTAAACATAAATTCGTTTAGACATCTGTGTATAATTCTTTATTGTATTTATTATAACTTATTTTGTTAGCAGCGCCTTGATGCATGTAATTGATTGTTATTGATCAATTAGTTAGTTTAATGTTGAATTGCTTGATTTCTACAGCTGTGACAGCAGCTGCAGATAAGTTCAGCAGCAGCAGCAGTTTGGATCAGCCTGATGGGTCTTCTCTCTCTCCTACCGATAGTTCAGAGCCTCTCTCTCCCGTCAGCGCCACTCTCGTCATCGACACGTCAGATGAGCTGAGTGAGATCCTGCGCTCAGAGAGAGGCCTGCCTGACGTCGCTGAGGCGAGAGACAGTCACGCGACCAGGAGGTCTATGTACGACTTCAGCATAGTGACGCACTCTGACGCCATGCCACGTGACTCAATGCTGCGAAAACTCAGCTGTCAAGTTGAGGCTGGCCCAGTGGGGCTGCTGGGCTATACAGCGCTGGGCAGGGTGTACAAGACTGAAGCGAGCAGAGAGAGAAGGTTTGCTTGTGTATTAGAGTGTGTATGTGTGCATGTGTGGAGCTGTCTATTAAATGTCAATAAAATCAAATATCTCAACTCTTGTTAGCTTTGATGTGTATGCATGATTGTGTGTGCATGTGTGTGCAACTGTGCATGTGTGTGTGCATGTGTGTGCAACTGTGCATGCCTATATGCGTGCATGTGTGATGCAGCTGGGTATCTCAGCCCTAAAGTTTAAAGTTTACTGGAGTGTATCATGCTAGGGCATCGCTATACTTAACAACAATTTTCAACAGTAAAACAAGCAATTATACGGTAAAATACACATAATAGCAAGTGTCACAATGCCAAAATCTTAGAGATATTTAAAATAAGAATTTAAACACTAAGATATTTAAAATAAAATATAGAATAAGATATTTAAACAGAATTTACTTGTTGGATCGTGCAAAAAGATGTGTTTTGAGATTCTTTTTAAAGCTATCAGGTTTATCAGTATGTCTTACAAAATGTGGAAGTTCGTACTCTTTGTGACCAGCCACAAGAAAAGACGTGTTACCTTAGGAAACTGTTCGGCATATAGGAACAGCAAATATCCTAACTCAACCGATCGAAGATGTTTCCTTAACGATAAGTGCTTAAAGGTATTGTGTAGTCAGCAAGATATGCCGGGGTTGATGGGGCTGAGTTAGTCAGGCATTTGAATGTGGTCAGGCAGGATTCGAATTCGATGCTTTCTGGAATTTTAAGCCATTGAAGTTGCTGTAGCAGAGGTGAGGCACAATCAGAGCGCTTAGCACGAAGAACTAGACTTGTTGCCCCATTCTGAATCCTCTGCAGTCTCTTAGATACTGATTTATTGCAACTTTAAAACAGGCTATTACAGTAATCCAACCTCAAAATAAAGACATGAATAAGCATTTATGTGGAAGAATGAGACAAACATTATCTAACAGACTGACGATTTTGACAGTAACAAGAGAAAGACAATTGCTTAGAATGCTGCTCAAAGGTTAAGTTAGAGGCAAAGACAACACCAAAGTTGCGAACAGTGTTCGCAACAGGTGCAGCAGCTTCACCCAATGCAATTGAGGTAAATTAACTGTTTTGAGTTGGCGCTAAGAGTCAAAGATAATTATTTTCTGTTTTAGATGCATTAAGAACCATTGTTATTAAACATTCAAGACTGAAGATCAGTAAAGCAACTTGGTACTGTACTAATTACAGAATCAACATCATTTGAATTAAAATGTAATTCTGAGTATCATCGGCATACATGTGACCATTTAGACCATTACTCTAAATGATGTAAAGAATGTCGACAGTATATAGCACAAATAAGATAGGTCCAAGAACAGACCTCTGTGGTACACCACATGCCAAAGTATAAATATTAAAAACCACACCTCCAAAAGAAAAACCTGAGTACGATCAAGCTAATTAGAACAGAATTAATCAAGAGCCATGTTTGATATATTATGAAAGGATTTGTACAGTCTAGATAGTAATATTCCTTGGTCAACAGTATCAAAAGCAGCTCTAAGATCAAGCATCATAGGAGTGAGCTGACTCTTATCAACAGCCATTGATAATGTAATATTGCAAGTGACTTTAAGTGCAGACTATTAGAGAAGAAATCTCTATATGCAGCTTAGCAGTCTGGTAGCAATTAATTAAAATTAAAATAAGATATCAGCCTTTCAGATATTAGGCTCTCCACATTGCGTTCGAGTGAGTTACCAGTTTTTTACTCCAAGAATTTATAAATAAAAAATGGATTGAAGATTGGCCTGTAGTTTTAGAGTCATTAGCATCAATATTTTTAGCACAGGTAGAACAACAGCAGATTTCAGATTAGATTGCACTACTCCAGTTGTAATTGAAGCCATGCATATAAGCAGCAAGAACTGGAGGGAAGTGTATAGACAATTTCTTGATTATCCAAGTTGGTACAGTAACATGTGAACAGGATTTGTCAGGGCAAGAACTTATCAAACTTGAGATTTTATCTATTACAACTGATTCAAAGAATTTTTATAAATACTATGAGAAGGAAAATTAGCTGAGGATCGTTAGAAAATTTGGAATGCATTGTTACAATTTTATCAAGTGAAGTAACCAGAAATGACTTGAGTATTCAATGTTATGCAGCCAGATGATGACTCATTCCTTTGAAGGATGGAGGATACAATCTTGCATACTATTAGAAGGGTTCTGAGCATTTTATTAATTTGAATTGCTAGTATGCCGATTCCTTCTCTCTGTTCAGCGGCTGCAATAGCTTAGATGCAGCTGACCATTGAGCTAATCTGTCAGATTACTCAGAATCTGTTCTAGCCGACCTATTGAATTATTTACACTCTAATCGCCGAACTTCTGCTCTGGTACCTCGACATTCGGTGAAGAAGCAGAGAGCATTCATAGCATTTTATTCTTGATCCTTTGAACACAGGAAGCCAGTGAATATCATTAAGCAGGGAACTAGAGGTAACCGGTAGCCGCAAACGTAGAGGACCGACAGACACCACGTGCTAGAGACTTCTGGACATATTGTAGATGCGTGACAGAAGAAGGTAAGCTATTACAGCAATGAGTTACAGTAGTTTAGAATGAACAATTGACTTTGCAAGAATTATGGCTGAATTGTCAAGAGAGGACCGTATCTGTCTGATTTGACGGATTTGAAAGAAAAATGAGCGACAGACAGAAGATATAATTACGAGATTTTAAGTAGAGGTTGTCATCAAGTATGACACCAAGGTTTTAGCTATAGGAGTAAGTGTGAGAGCAGGATTTTTAAAATAGATAGATGAAACGACTACTTTACTCCTTTTCTGTGGAGTGTCAATTAAAAGATATTCAATTTTAGGAAGATTGACCTAAAGACGATTTGCACAGAACCATGAGTAAACTTTATCAAAAGCAGTTGAAATTTGTTGCAGTTTTAGATCGGAATCGGAACTAGCAAAAGTATCGAAATCAAAAGTATTCCAGTTTCGAACCTGTCATTTAACATGAATATTGAAAATGGCGTGTACATCAGAACTAGCGTTAACACGATTATTGAAAAAATTAAATATTACATTTAATAATGAGTTATGAAACATAGGACTGAAGGTAAACAGGAGAAGGATAGCTTTGATGTGTGTACATGTTTGTCTACATGTATGTGTGAATGCATGCGTGCATGCATGGGACTGCTAGGTATCACAGCTCTAGACAAAGTACAATATGTAGAACCGTAGCTATACTAGAGAAGGTTAGCGTTCATGTGTACAGATATTGTGCTGTGTCTGTATGTGGATGTGCTTGTGTGAGCTTTGTTAGGCTTATTGTGTCCTATAGTTGGGGAAATATGTGAATTTCTGTTGCAATGGCACAATGGTACATTCTTAGAATGATTTATAAATAACTATTGTCTATAATTTTATGTTCATTGAAGGAAATAGTAGAAATTCTAAAAATTCTTGGAAGTAGCTGTCAGCCAGTGCTACCAAAGGGTCTAGGAATTTTTTAGATCAAATGAAGATTTTAACTTTTTCTGAATATCCTATCAGAAATTCTGAACTAAGAGTAACTAATTATAATATTAAATATATTGCTTTGTTTAATTGTTTTGGACAGAAGATAGGTTATATATCAAATGAATATTGTGCTTTTTGAATGAGACATAGTTGATGTGTCGCGGCAGATTATAGACAGATCTTTTAACAGACCCCAGCCAACAACACAAAGATCTTTAATCATTCTACCAGTTTCTTCTCTTTAAACTTTTTTCATCTCGTTGTTGCATTGAGTTGAATTGACTGTTGACAGAGCGCTAAAGTAAATTAAGTCTCTGAACGATGATTGTAGAGGTCGGAGCAAAGAGTCGGTGCAGCCTGTGATGAGATCTTATAGTTGGCCATTAAAAAGAAGAGAAGTGGCCCAGCTGAGATGTAGACATGGTCCTGCCAAGTCCTGCAGCCCACTGGAGGAACCCCTCCAACCTTCTGCTCACTGGTTCCTTCCGTCTTCCTCACAACGTTCTGATGGCGCGATGCCATGTGAAAGCGATGAGTCATACGCTGTCATCAGGGGTGAATCATCGGTTAGGTCTCATAGAAGTTAGTAGAACTTTTGTTCCTAGATAATGAAATATTCGGAAAGAAAGCAAAATTCTTAACAGTTACAAAATTCAATAGATAATGAGGCTACGAGTGTAGGTCATTGTAGGTGCTTGAAGTAGGAAACGTACGATTTCAGAGATGTGAATATTTTATAACGAACAATTTAAAATTGATTTTTAAAAATTGATGTTGTCCAGTAATCTGTTGCAAACGGGTGGTCAAGAATGTTCCAATTTAATTGAATTTAGAACTCGCTCAGTGTGTGCTCTAGGTAGATTAACGAAATTTGCAACATTGACTCTTCCTGAGACCCAGAAATAAATTCAAGGTTGAGCGGATCCAAGAATAAAGTATCGGATATTCAAAGGACTGGTAACATGGATAAATAGCTAAACAGCTTAAGGGTGTGAGATTAAAACTGATAGATATCATCACTGATGATCATTTCACTGTATCATTATATTTTTTCTTGGGTTGTGTTAGAACTCTATCAGTTGAGTAGCTTTGTTAATGTTGAGAAGATTGGTACGGTTTTCAACTGAGATTTATTATTATGTATATTTTGCTAAATTGATAATTAATTACTAATTGATGTATGTACTTGTAGAATTGACTATGAAGAGAAGTATTACACTTGCCGAGGATCATACAGAATTCTAGCGCCTTCGCGTTGGTACTCAATTAATAGGTAAATTCAGTGGTTGCCTTCACTTGCTCGTAATTATATTAAGCTACTCTTCGTCATAAATATGCAATTAATTATCACACGATATGCAGTGTCGTTACTCAAGTTTCTGTATACATTTCATCTGCATGCTGTGCAGTTGTTAAGTTGCTGCCGTATAGTGCCAAAATTAATAAAATGACGCAAAAAGAACGTAAAGGGATGTTTTTATCTACTGCATAAGCATTAACACTTTTATTTGAAGATAATTAATTCAATTTTAATTAATCAACTGGACAAATTGTTAACAACATGTTCCTAAAGAAATCTAATTGTTTGCTTTGAAGTTAAGATATTTTCCTTTTCTGCATTTTTTACGCAATACGCACCTCATATTGAAGTGGATCCCGTAACATTGGATTGAGGAAGCGAGGGAATCCATCAGCCATTGCTACGTGGCTGATGGATTCCCTCGCAGTGTGATGAAGTCTACTTAGCTTTAGATTTTCTTGACTACAGAATAACTACTTTGCAATATTTTAGTTAAAGATTACTATTTTAATATAAATTTCTCTACTTATACGGAGGTAATAATTAAATTTTAACCCATAAATTCGATTAACAGTAATGAATAAATTCGAATTCATTAATTTTTCAATCGAAACTGGTTGCATATATTAAGATGGCAACAATGTTGGTTTGATATCATTTCCGAAAATGTATTTGGCCAGAAAGTGTACCTTTTCTAATAATGTGTCTCACTGAATCATGCAGCCATGCAGCATTAAGCCTGTGCTCTAATTCACGGCTCTAGTCTGATTGAGAGTATTGCACGGTACACGACCATTTAAACATCGTCCTATATCTCTTGAATAATGATCGTCCGTTCCGTTATCTTTTGTTTTTTAGCTCGAATTTCTAAACCTAATGCATTTTTCAATACACTGGATGGGCAGACTCTGTTTTACACAGTCTGTGTATTCATCAAGACATTTTCCTAACAGCTGCCTTGTTCAGGATTCTGTTCAAGTATTGGTCGTCACCAATACTTAAACAAGTATTAGAGTAGATGGCACTGGGACTGCTGGACAAGCTATCTAGCGTTTAGGATGCGGCTTCACGACTTACTCTATTTAAAATTTAAGCTAAATTTGCTGATTAAAGTTCAATTATTTCTTCAATAGATGCTGAAGATTTCAAGCGTAAACATTTATTTCAACTAGAGCAATATTACTGACATAAATTTGTCAGCATTGAATAACAAACAAATAATCTAATAATAATAATAATTGGCTAGTTGCTCGAACTAATGGCGACAGTTGTAAATAATTTTATAGTTGCTGTGTGGGCAAAGTGGTGAGTAGCTAGTGGAGTGCTGTGTGATAGGAAAATACCACTAATATTGAAAGGCAACTTTTATAGTTCTTTGGTAAGGCCAGTAGTGATGTATGGCTCGGAGTGTTGGGTTCTAAGATGAGAACATTTGCAGAGTTTGTATGTGGCAGAAATGAGAATGTCATGTCTAATGTGTCATCAAATTTGGAAGGACAGAAAGGAGAATGAATATGTGAGGATGAATTTGAGTGTCGAGGAGATTAGGGATAAGTTGGCTCAGTCGAGATTGAGATAATATGGGCATATTGTAAGAAAGACAAATGAGGATGTAGTGAAGAGAGTTTGGAGGGACGAGCTGGTTGTTAAGCTTGGGAGAAGTAGACAACTGACATGGGTTGCGATGATTAGGAAGGACATGAAAAATAGGGGATTGACTGATGATGTGGTGTGGGACAAAGAGGATTGGAGACAGTCTATTCGTATCCCGACCCTAGTTAAACTGGGATTTAAGGGAAGATGATGATGACGATGATGATGAATCCTTGTTATCTGCTTCAACTGATAGCAGCAATTTCTAATATAAATTATTGACAGAAAATCTTAAACACTACGGGTGCTAAGTTTTAAGAAATCACAGTATATAATATTCATATCAAATTACTAGATGTACCCGTGTGCAAAATTCGCACATCTAGGAAAAATTGGCACCTTTAACTGAACCTGAATTTAAACCCGAAACTTGCAATCCCAACGCGGACGTTTTAGCAACATGCCATACGACTCTCAAATCAGTATATATAAATTTATTATGTATGAATAAGTTATTAATTATAAATTATAAATATGACGATGGGATCAAATTTACACTCGCCAGAAATTTATAGTGGACAAATCACAGAGCTTAAATTGGCGTTAATATTTAGTAAGTAGGACCTATAAGTATGACTGTGATTTAAATTAAAATATATACTCGCCATTAGCTTATACTCGTCAATTGACAGAGCTGTAATTAGCATATCTATTAAATAAATATAAATATGACGTCATCGTTATTCCAGACAGACTGAACTGGGTCATTATATTAGATATTAATTATTATACCGAGATATTAAATATTATACTAAATATTATACTGGGTCATTATATTAGATATTAAATGTAAATATTATGTTATTAAACGTGTTTTGCAATTAATTAGCTATGCAATGTATGCATCATTTGATATCGAAGAATCTTCCTAATAATTTTATTAAAATCGAGTGAATATGCCTATATCAATATCTAGCACGTAATTTGCTTCTATGTGTCTTGTATGTAAGAGACATTATTATGTTTTGTTATGCTAAATGGTTATGCTGTAATTTAGACCAATAATCTGTAACCGCTGTTTTACAGGTCAATCAGGTTAATGACGCCATAATTGTAGAATATGTGCAGTTTTCCTTTGGATAAATTTTCTATTTTCATTGTAATCTTAAACTTTTATCAACATATTCTTTGTAAAAGGTAGGCCTATAGGCCTAATTATTTAAGCGTAAAACTGAAGCACGGTTCAATATTTGACTTACACCAACGTGTACTTACTACAGTGTATATTGAAACATTTCTGTTGTCTTGGCTATCTCAGAAATCCGATCTCTGGCTGAATAATTTGTCGCATTCATACAGTGTCTCAACTAAATAGCTCCAAATAACAGGGGCTGTGCTATAATTTTATATTAAATATTTGAAAGTCATTTATGTCATTCCCGACCCTAGATAAATTGTTAAATTATGTTTATGAGGCTGAATTAGTCCCATATATCATCGCCACATATACAGTATACATAAAAATGTATATATGTGGCGATGCATACATATATACATTTCTATATATATATATATATATATATATATATATATATATATTTATAAACATTTCTATATATATATATATATATATATATATATTATTATATATATATATATATATATATATATATAGAAATGTTTATAAATATATATATATATATATATATATATATATATATTTATAAACATTTCTATATATATATATATATATATATATATATATATATATATAATATATATTTATATACATATGTACGTATATACAGGGTGAGTATAAAAAAAAGATTACACCTGCAAAAAGCTTGAATATCTCTGTTGTTGTTTGTTCTCTGTTGTTGGCTGTTGTTTATACATGTATTTTCCAATAAAAATTTTACCAATTACTAAAGGACTAATTTCTGATGGGGTGGCCAATTTTCATCCATTTTGGTAAATAGATTCACCAGTTATGAAAGTTTCAGCAGAGCAACCTCTCATTTTTTTAATGTACTGCAAATATAAATTATATTTTATTTTTATTTTGACCCTGAAAAGGGCCGTTGTAGTGGTTCAGAAAGAACCAGTTGTATCTGCTAGCATTGCTGACTATTCGATATGCTTTCTCCCTGCTGCTATGCAGGACTGCAGTCGCTTTTGGAACGCTAGGACAGCCTTGTTGATTTCAGCTTGGGGCACTATTTCCCAGATTGATTGTAACAATTCCTGCAGTTCTGTCTTGTTTTTAGGCTTCGGGTAGTGTTTCTAATAAAGATGCAGCATGGTTCTGCAGACTTAGTAATCCAGAGGATTTAGATCCGGAGAGTTTGGAGGCCATTCATTCTTCTTAATGAAATCCGGGTTTCTCTGGCTGATCCATTCCTGTGCATGACGAGATGCATGAGCCGGAGTACCATACCATTCTGCTAAAAGATGAAATCATTTGCTAGAAGAGCATAGCAATCATCAAACTGCTACGGAAGCAAAGTGTTGACGAAATACTGAGAGTTCACCTGTACCTTCTCGTCAATGAAGTGCACTCTGCCCATACCGTTGTAGCAAACACCATTTTAAAGTAAAAATGGGGGGTTGCTCTGCAGAAACTTGCATAACTGGCCAATCCATGTACCAAAATGGATGAAAATTGGCCACCCCATCAGAAATTAGTCCTTTAGTAATTGGTATAAATTTTATTGGAAAATGTTAACAACACCCTGAGATATTCAAACTTTTGCAGGTGTAATCTTTCTCTTTACTCACCCTGTATATATATATATACCGCACGGTTCAAAATAAATATTTATTATTTCTCTACATGTATTAGTGTGTGTGTATGTATATGTATATATATATATATAATACACACTAATACAGTATATAAAGAAGAAATACTATTATTATTTTATATATATATGCATAAATGTATTGTATAAAACTATATATATATATATAATATATATATATATAATATATATATATATATATATATCTATATATAATATATATATATATATATATAAATGTATATATGTATGCATCGCCACGGCTGGAGCCAGTGGCGATGTCGGTAAGATATTCGATCGCGGATCAGTATGTGCGGTGTTCAAATCCTGGGTTCGCCGTCGCTGACATCGCTTTCGAGTGGGGAAACACGTTAACACTAATAATTAGCTTTACCAGCTTTAGCTTTATATATATATATATAATTATCTCTATATATATATCATATATATATGAATATATAGACAACTTAGTATTTTTTATTGATAGAATTCAAGATAATAGTAAGTAGGCCTGCAGTTGATATGTTTCATTCATTTGGGCCTCGTAATGTAATAAATTCAAAATATTTCAGACTCAATGAACTACTTCTGAAACCAAGAGCTCCAAGATTTTCCTAGTGCTCGATATTATTATATATAATACGCCCTGATGTCCCTGACATCATCCTTGTATGAGGAAACGGACGTTAAACCTTTATGATTATTATTATTATTAATGTTACAATTCTTCATATGCAATATGCTACTCCTGTCAAATGCTCCTTTCATGGCTACTCTGAATGATTGTGTCTAGGTTGTAGGCCTAATGTTATGACACAGTCTTTGAAATTGAAGCTTTATAGCTGAAATAATGGCTATCGTTTAAAGTTAAACTATTTGCCTCTTGAACTGATACACTGACTCATTTATACTCAACGAATTGCAATTTTACTCATATATGTTGATGTGTTGCGATGGTCATTTTGATTTGATTGACTGCGTTTAGTGTGTATGTGTATCTAAGTGTAGCTTCCGAGTGGTGTGTGTCCACTTATATATATATATATATAAGAGATATATAAGCACTAAGAGATATATATATATATATATATATATATATATATATAAAAATATATATATATATATATATATATATATATATATATATATATATATATATATACAAATGTTACATAATTACTTACGAGATAAATATAAAGCAATATATATATATATATATATATATATATATATATATATATATTGCTTTATATTTATCTCGTAAGTAATTATGTAACATTTGTATATATATATATATATATATATATATTTATATATATATATATGTATCTCTTAGTGCACTGCCTACTGGCAGGTCCGTGGCACATAACGCCTCCACTCTTCTCTGTCTTCCGCCTTCCTCTTCATTTCCACATATGAGTGGGTCTTTAAATAATCTAACATACCTAATCTTGGCCTCCCCCTGCCTCTTTTTCCTTCCATTCTACCTTCTATGACCTCTTTTAATAGACCTTCCCCCCTCGGAATGTGTCCTATCCCTCTCTTCTTCCTATTTCTTAATACATTTATCAACTGTCTATCTGTGCCAACTCTCTCCAGGACTTCCTCATTTGTAACCTTTTGAGTCCAGCTAATCCTCTCTATTCTTCTCCAAATCCACATTTCAAATGCCTCCAGTTTCCTATTATCTTCCTTACTTAAGGTCCATGTTTCACATCCATACAATAGCGTGGTCCAAACCAAAGTTTTCACTATCTTTATCTTTGTGTCTTTCTTTAGACTTTTTGTTAATAGTTCTTTTCTACTACCAAAGGCCGCTTTGGCTTGTGCAATCCTACTGCATATTTCCGTCTCACATTTCCCATCATCGGTTATAGTATGACCCAAATATTTGAAACTCCTTACCTGTTCCAATTTCGTACCATTTATTGTGATATTAACTTCACCTTTATTATTGGACACTCTCATAACCTTGGTCTTTTTTATATTAATCTTCATGCCATATCTTAAAGCCGTATCATTCAGCCTATCCATTATCTTCTGCAATCCAATCTCGCTGCCCGCTACCATTCCTTGATCATCTGCAAATCGTACATCTTGTAATAAATTCCCTCCTACTTTTATTCCTTCTTCCAAGTCTCCATCATTGCCTCAGCGTAAATGTTAAAAAGCAGCGGCGAAATGCTACAACCTTGTCTTACTCCACGTCCTATTTCACCTTCTTCTGAGTATTTTTGTTGGATTTTGATTACTGCTCTTTGATTCATGTACAAGTTCAAAATTAGTCTTCTATCTCTCCAGTCAATTCCTATTCTTTTTGAGATATTCATCATCGTTATCCAATCAATCCTGTCAAAGGCCGTCTCGAAGTCTACAAAGCATACAAAAACGTCATTTCCATATTCTAAGCTTCTTTCGCAAAGAACCCGCATTACCCCCATTGCTTCTCTTGTGCCGCATCCTTTCCTAAAACCAAATTGTGTCTTGCTCTTCTTTCGCTTCATCTCTTCTTTCGACTGAATACGATTGTTTACTATCTTTAATAAGATCTTCGATGCATGAGGTATTATATATATATATATATATATATATATATATATATATATATATATATATATATATATATATATATATATATATAGTTATACATATATTTATATCCATGAATATATGAATAAACTCATTTGAATGCTTGCTTGTGCCTCTAAATGTGCTTTACTTTATTTTATGTCGGTATTCTTTTATCCCAGTGTGTCCATTTGTGCTTGTGTATATGTGTTTGAGACTTAGCTCGTTTCTTTGGTGATATTATTTATTGGTATATTTGCTCGCTAGACGAAATGGATATTAAATGTGTGCATTGTTAATGTGCTCTCTAATATTGACATATAGTATTGGGTTATTGGTGCCTTTGATTTCACGCATTCTATTCTATTGATGTTCTGTTTATATTTAAGAACATTAGTTTTTGCGTATTTAATGATGGACAACGCAAAGACTATATTGCTTATACGTAATTATATATTTCTATTTCTATGTAATATATTGTAGAACTATGAGGCCTACTGGCGTTTAAAATGCTTTAAATCTAATAAAGTGACATAGTTGGTTAGAAATAGCGGTGATAGTTGGTTTAGAAATTGCGATGTTTATCTATAAAATTTACATTAAATAGAAAAAGATGACATTAATCCTACGTTGTCAATTCAACAGTTCGTTTTCATACCCATAGCAGCCTGAAAAGTATAACTCATTTATGGCCTCATCATCCAAAAATCTATTACATGTACATGTATATAATTATATTCTTTACATGTTCAAAATATTTTATTTATTTATTTATTTTATCATTCGTTTTGCAACACAGAGTTGTATCTGTATCACATCCAGATATCATTTACATCTGTATCATATACATTTATTCAGCAAAATAAAATGTGCTAAATCAAGGTATACCTCAGGCACGAGGCACTCACGAGGACCCTTCACATAGAGACATATTAAAAGTTAGCATTTAAAAATGAACAAGCTTATTTAAATCAATTATAACTTAATTATAAAATTGAGCTATGTTTGCTTCTGCATGTGTATTAATAGATATTTCTTATTCAAACCCTTGTCGCAGACAAGGGTTTGTCTGCGACGATCCGGATAGGATTCGATCCACTATGCAATATGTTCAAGTTAAATGAAATCGCCAATGATCTGCTATGAAGTAAGAGATCGGTGTGTTCAAACGTTGTTGTGATAGAAAAGAGTGTACTCAATCAAAATCCCCAACAAAATGTTAATAATAAGTTCTGTGTCTAAACCCCAATGCATCTATGGGTTAGTGATGAGATGTGATTCGCTATAAATAAAGATTCTAATGTAGGCTGTAAGGTAGTCCACAGATAAACAATTAGAAATTTAGAATATTCTTATAATCTTGGAATAATGTTATTGCCGAGGCTTTCAGTTTGTCACTTACTGGATGGTAGTTTTAGTAATCAGGAGCGCTTTCAGTGAATATTCCGCTTTTGCTCTGAGGATCAGAGTAGTGAAGCCCCATTTCGTGCCTCGCCGTGATTCGAAATGGAAACTTATTTTTGATTGCCATGGATATATTTAGACTGGTTTTTCGAAGTCTTTTTGCGCAATCTATTGGACTTCGCATTCTGCTAATCGGTCTAGTATTGATTTCGAGATTCTCCATGTTGTTGTAGACGACAGTAGCACTTTGTCGTTGTGTTGTTGTTCTAGAAGGCGATTTGATCTGTGATCTCATTTTGCGGCGATCGTAAGGAAATGTATGCTAAATTGCTTTATGTTGCGACCTGTAGCATAATTTGTTTCTACAAGTTATTGTCTGTGTGCTACCTACAGATACCCTAATTAATGCAGAGATTGTGTCACTTTGCTTCTTCTGATATACCTTCTTGATCACACATTTGACACCCAATTCACCTGCAATAAGCCTAAACTACTCAGTAACTGTAAAAGAATGGGGACACTGTTGCCATATAGACAGCTAAATAATAAATTTTAAATTTACTTTCAGCAAGTACCCTTTATACCGAAGGATATTGTCACAAAGTGGCTTTAATTTTGCTAATTTCTATGTAATATGCTACTATGGTATGTAAACGAATCCTGCCATGACAACGTGGGATTCAATTTTTCTTCCTCTTTTTATCTTATTTTGTTCTAGCTTTGGATGACACCTTTCCAAGCTGATGTCGTGTTCAGCTTTGTATTTTGTTCAGTGTAAGCATGGATGTGGGCAGTTCTCAATATTTGTTGTTGTTGTTGCTATCGACGCTCATTCTCTTGTAAAACGTTGAACTCCTTTCACTGTCTTTTACTGATTGGTAACGAAATAGCTGGATGGATAAGGTTGTCTTCAGTGTCCTGTTGGGTGAATAATGAACTACTGGTATTGTTAGAGGAACTAAGCTTTTCTTAAGCCTGTCTCGTCGCTATTCTATGTGGAATCTTTACAGGTATATAATTATACATTTGCATTATACATGTACATATACATTATACAAATTATACATTTCCCGTGCTGTGCTTGTCCCCGTAATGTGCTCGGGTGTGGTGGGACCACTACAGAATAGGACAACCGCTTACAATCTGCTGCTTCTACGTAAGAGGCGACTAAGACAGGTGCTAAGGGTGACAAGAGGGGCACACATTCCCGCAGGATTGAAGGGTGATTAATCCATCAAACTGAGGAAGGCAACGGGAAACCACCTCAGAAGCCATACTTTTCCCATGCTATAGGCTACATAAGGTATGGACTTTATACATAAGTCATAGACTTTGTGAAGGGATTAACTTGTTGATCTAAAGAGAGCTGTTATGTAGCGAGAAAGCAGACTTTCGAGGGTAATATATACCTTGAACCTGCCATTTAGTAGTGCACTGAAGAGAAGATGACATGTACATATTTTCGCATAGCCGGTTGCTAAACTCGTTTGTGTTTTCTTTCTCCTGATTGATCCTCAGTGTATTGACTTCCATTGAGTTCTGCCTCTATACTTTCAACTTTCATTTATTTGAGTTTTCTCTGCTTATTGTTGTTGCTGCTGGCTAATAAATTTGATCGTCATTTTGATTTCTACTCGTATTCAACTAATTTAATAAAGTTACAGTGATTACATTACATAGCGCCTTGTTATTTGAATTTTTGTTGATTCTATTTTGATTAAGTTTTGACGCATGTGACTTTATTATGTTTTGTTATTTAATGTATTTGTTCTACTGTTTCCTATTATTGTAAATATGGGGGTATTTAGTCCTATGTGCTATTGAAAGAAGTATTTAATAGATGTAATTATGCAGTTGAAGCGCGTTTTATCTTAGTCGGGTCTTATCTTTCTTTAATTTCGAAATGTTATCTGGTTATTAATAAACATACTGTCGAAGTTACATCGAGTACTGATTTTTTTTTCATCTAGCTTTATCGTAGTCATCTTCAAGTGGTACGATAATGCCTATAGTTGTATTCAACTATAGGCATTGTAGGCTCACTTCGAGTTGTCTCTGATACCTGCCTTTCGTTTGAAAAACCGGACGTTAAAGAACTTGTTTTTCGACTGCTACTGTACTGCTGAGTATTGTTAGAGACTGTGCGGCTGGGATTCGATGACCGCCTGCAGGCAAAGAAATTTTCTCTTCATTTGGCTATGCATTTGTCTCTGCGCAAATGTGTTGAATAGAACCCGCTGATAGTATCTTAATACAACATAACAACAATTAGAGTGCTACTGTCGTCCATTACAACACCGAGCACTATTGAGGCAAATCTAAGCCGGTGAGCAAAAAAGGTGCTAAACGGTGCAAATTCTAAAATCCAAAAAGACAGTCCAAGCTTACGTGCTGGTCGCAATTCATGGACACTGGATGGAAAAGAGAAATAGAAAGACAGGTCGTCAACTGCCTTTGAAACTGCTCAAAAGGAAAGCAAAGGCCAATGTGATTCAAACGAAGTCTTCCGAAGAATGGACGAAAGAGAATTCGTCCAGATATGCGATGTAGCATGCTGGAAAGAACGATTGAATAAGTAGAGCGTGAAGGTAAACTAGGTAATAATAATATATTCGTTTATTTTCGTTCAATCTGACAACCGCAGAAAGTTACAGCACAGAAATTCCAACAGACATAGCATAACAAATTACAGATATAGCATAAACAGTTAATAGGCTAGATATAAGAGAGATAAAACTAAAAATTGTTCTCGCTAACATTTACCACATGAATATTACAACATTACATAAATCAATGGCTTATACTTTTCATAATTGCCATATAGGGCGCACGGTACTATGAGTAAAGAAGAATCTTTTAGTATTCATTAAATTAACTAGCATCATTTAGAATAATACTTCTCACAAGAGTAATTAATTTACATGATCGGGTAACAGAAGGCTGCGTACTTTAATCAAGTGCAATCAAATCTCATCATATAGACATTTCATCATCATACACACATCTTATCATCATACACACATCTCATCATACATACATCTCATCGTCATACACACATCTCATCATCATACACACATCTTATCATCATACACACATCTCATCATACACACATCTCATCATCATACACGCATCTCATCATCACATCATCATACACACATCTCATTATCATACACACATCTCATCATCATACACACATCTCATCATCATATATACATCTCATCATACATACATCTCATCATCATGCAGACATCTCATCATCATGCAGACATCTCATCATCATACACACATCTCATCATCATACACACATCTCATCATCATACATACATCTCATTATCATGCATCTCATCATCATACATCTCATTATCATACACACACGAGATGTGTGTATGATGAAAGAGACTTATTATGGCCTATGGCCTCTTTACTAAAAGAGGTCATAGAAGATAGAATGAGGAGAAATAGAAGCGGAGACAGGCCGAAATTAGGAATTTTAGAAGCTTTAAGGATTTAAGGATCCACTCATGAAGAGGAAAACCGATGACAGAGACGTTGTATGCCACGGACCTGCCAGTAGACAGTGCACTAAGAGAGAGAGGCCTAATTGTGGTTCTTCTGTGAGACTAATGCGAAACATATTACAACCTTTAGCCTAATTTACGTGAAGAGTAGAGGCTCTATATGCCATGGACCTGCCAGTTGACACTGGTCAGTGCACTAGAGAGAGCGAGAGAGGCCTAATTATGGTTCTTCAGTAAAATTCATGGTATACATTTTCAACATTTAATTTACGCCACAATATTTAATTTGTAAATTAAACCACAATATACATATACAAAGGAATTCTCTCAACTCACTCGTAGATATTGCCGAGTCTAATTAATATACATGTACATTGTACATTTACATGTATACTCTACAATCTGTGAATGTCAGTTTCAATTAATGTACATTTATTTGTTAATTATGATGAAGATGTAACGAGATGATCTCTTTCATTAGCTCTCTGGCATGGTCAGAAAACCTTTCTTGTAAGTGGACGATTAAGGTACGTATCTAATGCAGAAATAAAGTTCAATAAACACAGCGTTTCTAACAATTTGTTTGTCATTGGGTTCGTCATTTGCCTCCTGATGCATTTTCGTTACTTTTTTCTCTCGCTTGTCTTCTAACACCGTTGCCTAGTCATTGTTCTTGGTAAATGATATGACTTCAGCAAATTTAACCAGGAGCTTTCAGGTGTATTGCGTAGGCCTATATGCTGCAGTGTCGCAATGGTAGCTAACTGTATCAGTATTGTCGATATCGATAAGTCAGCAGCGACTCCATAAGCGTATATTAGTATTGAACAAATCGAGCAAACAGGATCTGAAGAACGAAACACACGATGATTGGAAAATCTGGCAGCCTCTTTGCTAAAAAAGATACAGCACTGTTCCTATTGCTGCTGTTATCGCTCTCTTTGGCGAGTTGATTCAGAGCCGCCACAACTGTTTCAAAGCAGTCGAGAAGCGAGTTCACACCATCCTCAGTGCTGCGCCAAGAACGAGTTATTGAGTGTTGTTTGAGTGTCTTCTTAAGCAGTAGATGCTTCTGCAAGACTACAAACAATACAAACACCCCATGGCGCTTATGTCCAAAAGAAGTTAGAGTGCTCATGAAGTAGATCAGTAGCTAATTTAATCTGCGTACTACACTTGAGAATTTCTTATTCCACTAAATTTCAACGATGAGCACTACATAAATTGCTCGTGGAGCACGTGCAACAGGCAGCCCTGCTGAAAATTTACTGTAGTCTTATTACAGTAAATACTATAGTACTTCCTGCAGTGTTTCCACGTGTAGTAAATTTAACTGTAGTAAAATATACTACAGCGACACTGAAGTATAGTATAATCTAGTAATACTGTATTAAAATAGCAGTAATACTGTAGTATATATTGCAGTATATACTACAGTATACTGCAGTACATACTACTGTATACTGCAGTATTTACTACATAAACCAGTATTATACGACAGTATAATGTAATATATACTACAATATTACTGCAATTTTACTACAATGTTACTGCCTTAAACTACAGTAATACTGTGGTTTATACTATAGTATATTATAGCATATGCTACAGTATAACTGTAGTATATTATAGTTTATATACTACAGTTGTATTGTAGTATTACTGTAGTTTACTACAGTTACTATGTAGTATATACTGTGATTTTATTACAATAATACTGTAATTTACTGCAGTAATATAGCTGTATATACCACAGTATTACTGTAGTCTATTATAGTAATACTGCAGTAAATACTGCGACATTACTACAGTGATATTGCAGTTAACTGCAGTAGTATTGATCTACTACAGTGTTATTGTAGTAAACTACAGTAATGATGTGGTTTATACTACAATATATTATAGTATATACTACAGTATTACTGTAGTTTATTACGGTAAATTGTAAATTGTACTGCGATATCACTACAGTGCTATATTAATTTAACAACATTGCTGTATTAAAAAATAGGAAGAGATGGATAGATCACATTCTTAGGAGAGAAAGTTTACTAAAAGAGGTCATAGAAGGTAGAATGGAGGGAAAGAGAAGCAGAGGCAGACCGATCGAGCTTAGGAATGTTGGATGATTTAAAGATTCACTCATATGTGGACATGAAAAGCAAAAACGGAAAACAGAGAAGAGTGGATCGAGGCGTTATATACCATGGACCTGCAGTAGGCTAGTGCATCAAGAGAGAGAGACTTAACATCAACATCCTACACAGAGATCGAGGTCTAGATCCTACATGCATTTTAATTTTAGATGACTTAAGTCTAGATCTTACATGCATTTTAAAATATAGATAACTGAAACCATGAAATACAGAACATCGTTCATACAAGGTTTAACGCAATTAAAAATATAAAATGTTAATCAAATATCTATACAGTACCGACATAAAGTTTTTATTTAAAAATGTCGCATGTACTATTTAATTCATTCGGCCGCCTCTATTTTCTTCGACTTTGAGCAGTTGTTCAACTTTATGCGTATATACTGTCTGATGTCTGAGGTGGTTCTGTCCGGGAACGCCTTCAGTACCGCTTCTACAACACAGAAGGACATAACGAAACTTAAAGCTCCGCAATAAAGCTAATTAAGCTAATTAACATATTTCACATTTCACACAATTAAATTACTTTCGCACAATGATTCAAGCTCAAGAGGCAAATTCAATCAACATGGCATTCAAAACCCTATGGATAAGTATATGACTAATGAGATAAACATATATAATTAATTCAAGTAGCCAGTATATCTAACTTTGTATTAATGTGTCACTATATACAGTATGTATGTTTGGTCGTTTCTGTGATCTAGGTACATAATAATCGAACATTAAGTTTGGCCATGCATCCTTCAGCCTGACACCAAAGTGTTACCAACTGAGTTGAATTTGCCCCTACGAAGAGAAAAACCCATGTCAATGAGAAAGCTAGTAACTTTTAGGTCTCAATTAAGAGGTGAGGGTTCCATCCATCACAGCACCACAAAGCATTCTTCTTATGTGTAGTTATAATTTTCTAACAAAAACATGAAGTATTCATGACTTACAGTTTCAGGGTCTTCCTCTGATTCTTTCAAGTTTACACTGTCTCCAGGCGTAGAAGCTGATGCAGATCGATCGTTACTAACCATGGGAGCCATGGTTTCGAATCTGAATCTCTGTGATTCTCTGCCTTCATCGTCGTTTCTTGCTTTTCGCAACAATGCTTTTAAGGTACTTCCTGTCTCTGGTAGTGCTGTGCAATAAAGAATATAAACAAAAGAATGAAAAGGGACTGCAAAGTAATCAGGAAGCAAAAAGTATATAAAAGAATGATATCACATAACTATTTAAAATTTAGGCTACATGTATATATGCTAAATTTATAATTATTTGAAATGTAAACCAGAGACCATCGACACAAAGTTAGATTGATTCATCGACGTGATTGATATCATGAGGCAGAAGACAGATATATAAATACAAACGTGATGTTTTATTAGAAATGATACGACATCGTGTTGTGTCTGGGTCACTTCCGAATAGACCAATCGTAGACTGCACGTGTTGTATAAGGCATCAAAGCACTAAGATCCAAACCATAGTCAGAAAGGGCATTCTGTTGGAGAGCACCAAGATAATTTTATCAAACGAATGGAAACTGTCTATTCGCATCCTGACATTAGTTAAACTGGGTTTCAAGAGAAGATGATGATGGTACTACACCAACAATATTCACAATATCCTACAAACCCCTAAACCCTTGTAAAGAGGCTTCAAGCAGAGCTTTATCCTGTCTAAGCTGTTGTAGCTCATACAGAAGGTCGCAGACTTGTTTCCTTAGGTGATCCACCTCACTACCTATTTCTTTCATTACCTTGCGCAAAAATAAAATAATAACTTCAATTATAATTAGTTATACACAGCTCTCATGAAAAGTAACCTAAAAAGAATATCTTGAAAAACCTTATCCAAATTACCATTGGGCCCTAGTACGCCCTACTCAAAATATTCATAGATTATGTATTTCATCTTAATAATTATTACTTATTAGTAATATATTAAGTATAGTTTCATTACAATAATTCACAATAAGAGATAAAGTTAAAAATTACTTATGATACTTCATTGAATTTCAACCAATACTGAGTAATATTAGAGAAATTCACATAAATACTTATTAGAGTCTGCACATCTATAATTGACTTTAAAGAGATAAATTTGACAATAAAAGCATAAAATCATTATCGCTCTATCTCATGTTCTGTCACGTGATAGGTGCAATGTACATATTCATACTCACAGCTTTCACTCGAGCACTCCATCTATTAACAAATTAATACCTTCACAAACAGACTAAGCCTTATCCATACCTTAATGAAGCCCATAGTTTGAGAATAATATGGCATCTGAGGTGGTTTTCCATTGCCTTCCTCAGTTCTTGCTCAGTCGCCTCTTTTAATATATCTCTTTTTAATAATATATTTAACAATTTTTTTCTATCAATTTCATCATATATCTTATTAAAGACACAATTGCATGTATATTGCATAATTAAAGATAAACTAACTTTATATGCAATATTATTATAAAACAGGTTTTATTACCCGATCCTTAACACTGTTCAGTATTGATGCACTTGATGCATCCATCGAAGCCTTGAACTTTTTGACTTTCTTTGCAGCACCATTCTATATATGTTATAAAAAAATATAACAATGCAGTAAATTTTAAAATCATCTAAATATGTTTTATAAAAATATATACACCAAGCAGCACAATAAAACTTAAATAAAGCAATATACAATTGCAAAGCAGTTGCTCTTTGAGACGAAAATTATATGAAAATCTTCGCCAAGTACAAAAGAATAAATAATGGCAGTTATGCCTCTTACACTTTACTAATTTGTTACTCCGTTCATTGTTAAAGATATTAATAGAATACAATAAGACAAAATTATAAAGACACTTACATCCATAGCAAAATGGATATCTAAGCCAAAGATATATCATTAAAAATTATAAGCCAAACAAAACTTAATTAAAATGTGCAAACAGCCTGAAAATAATTATAACTATAATAATTTGTAATTCTCATGGATCATGATCAATGGCATACCGCAAATTGGGCGGTGATGGGAATGGATCGCAAAGATGGAGAAGAGCTAATAAATATAAGTAGCCTATATATGATTGTATATACCTCTGTTCGTTTTCCTGAATCCAATTCGGTTGTGTCAGAGTCAGAGTCCCCATTCTCTTAGGAGGCTTAATCTGGCGTCTGCTACTGCAGTCCTGCTCTTCCTAATCAATATTTCGTTCAGATATTCTTCTTTCTTCTGACGATATAAGAGCACCTTTGTTAGCCAAAATCAAATAATAATGCAAAGACCGCAAGAGAAAGCGAGATCAAAACAGTGCAAGTCCAAGATCCGAGGCAAGAAATATATGAAGTTATACTGTATTGATTAAGCATATTGTCGTTGAACATTACAATTTAAATAATTCATATTAACTTAAATGGACCTATAGATCAATGTGAACAACAACAAAACACAGAATTAAATGTTACACAGCCAGAAAAGCAAACAAAATACTATTCAACACAATAAAGTTACTTATCTATATATTGTAAAACATTACTATGGGCTACTAGTTTATACTAAACTAATATAAATATAGCTTATATACTAAACAAAGATTATTATATTAATTGTAATAATAACAACAACAATTATAATAACAACAATTAGAGTGCTACAGTCATCAATGACAACATCGAGCACTATTGATTAATGAAGTTAAATATTTTCATGTGATGCATTAAAATTACTAGTACAGTAAAATTGATACGGTACCGGTAAACGATATTAACGGTAAGCTGAGTAAATATCATTTTAAGCCATGAGTACAAAGATAAATGAAAAAATAAATAAAGATATAACTAACAAGACACTTCCAGCAACATAGCTTCGCACAATGGCCAAACAGTGGTGCGAGCTGGGCGTTTTTTCATCCTCCACTCGACGACCACATCCACGGGAGGATTGAAAACCTCAACAGCCTCAAGCATCTGCTTTCCCTCCGCAACCTTCTGAAAATCCCGAATCCAATTGGCCTCGATAACTGTAAATTGATCGGCTTCTTTACCGGTCTTCCACATTACTAGTGCAAACATTTTGACAGCCATATCTAAACAAATAGCGCCTAAAGCTAGAATTGTATATAAATTCTAAAGTAGTACTAATAGCGAGAATTCTAAAGTAGTACTCGTGTGATCAACAAAGACTAAGATATCAAACAACAATGAAAAGTTTGAAAGAAATGCACACATCAATGTTATTGTTTATGTTTGTGTAAAAGCGAACTTTCATATTGAGCCAATTTAGCTTACCTTAACAACAACAACAATAAGATAATTGTTACATATACGTCGTCTATGGCAATATCGAGCACTATTGAGACAAGTCCCATCCGGTGAGCATAAAGTAAGAAGGCCCAAAACGGTGCAAATTCGAAAATTTAGAAACCATGCAGTTAAATTAAGGTACGTATATATATACATATATATATACATCAATTTTTTACACTCTCCATAATATAGCGTTCTCATCCATGATGCATGCATGCATGCAGCTTACTGAGATAATCGTGCACCACTATAATAAGGCCTGTATATAAGTTGCTCCAATCTTTAAATTAGGAAGTGTTGAACACTAGTATGGACCACGCTTCTGTATGGATGTGAAACATATGGACGTTAAGAAAGGAGGATATATTCGAAAATTGGAAGCGTTGGAAATGTGGCTGTGGAGAAAAATAGAGAAGGTCAAATGGACTGACAAAATTACAAATGTATTAAATAGGGTTGGCACAAATAGGCAATTAATAAATATAGAATAGAAAGAAGAAATGGATGGGTCATGTTCTGAGAGGAGACGGCTTACTAAAGGAAGTAATTGAAGGAAGAATTGAAGGAATAAAGGCTTGAGGAAGACTAAGACTTGGGATGCTGGATGATTGGATAACCAATTCGTATGTTGATGTGAAGAGAAAGGCTGAAGATAGAAATATGTGGAGGAGTTATATGCCATGGACCTGCCAATAGGCAGTGCACTGAGAGAGAGATACTACAAGTAGTAGTTCATTATCACAGTATATTGTAATATATTGTAGTAGTGATGAGATATACTGTAGTTATACTACAGTAGTAGTACAATATAGTGTAGTATAGTGTACTTATACTACAGTAGTAGTACAATATACTGTAGTAATAGCACAGTGGATTGAAGTATACTGTAGTAGTACTGAAGTATACTGTAGTAGTACTGAAGTATACTGTAGTTATACTACAGTAGTAGTACTATATACTGTAGTGATATAGTGTAGTTATACTACAGTAGTAGTACTATATACTATAGTAGTAGTACTATATACTGTAGTAATATCACAGTGTATTGTAGAAATTCTGAAGTATACTGTAGTTTTATTACAGTAGTGATAGAGTATACTGCAGTAATATCACAGTATATTATAGTACACTGTAGTAAAGCTGTAGTATATTGCAGTAAACTTCAGTTTTACTGCAATATACTACAGTAATTTTTCACCAGGGAGGTCTTTAGTTCTAGCATGATCAACTAGATAATTTGAAATTCTCCACATTCGATAATGTCAAAACCTTTGATTATTTTAAACATTTAAAGTAAATATTTTCTGTTATGTCTATAGGCCTATCTCTGCTAAATTAACCAGAATTTAAAAAATTAACAACTAAAGCATTTATTTAAATTAGATTACTTAGGCCAAGTGGTAGATTACGTTAAAGTGGGTATTGAAAGCTGGAGGAACGGTAAGAATTAAGAATTTTTCGAGCCCCCTGTAATAGATTTACAGGTCTCCTATAGTTTCTAATAATATGAGTGGACCTCAGGCAAGGGAACGCCCCCCCTCCTCAGAAATATGAGAGCTAGGGAAACACATCAACTCCCCTGCGTCCTCCGGCCCTCTTCACTTTAACCAACAACAACAACAGAATTATTGTGTTACTGTCGTCCATGACAACATTGAACACTATGTATGTACCAAAGATTCTATGGCCTGTACCAAATCCAATCCGATGAGCAGTGTGTGGAGTCCAAAAATGGTGCAAGCCAAAATCCGGAAATTCGTCTGAGGAAAGGTAGGCCTACTAGTGGAATGGAGGGTTACGTGTTGGTCTCAGTTCCTGTGCAATAGCTGGATAGGATCATATGAGAGATCAAAGAGAAAGGCCTTATTAATCATAAAAGTTATTGATCATACGGTGCGCAAATTAACCTGTACTTGTTCTTTGAGTACCAACTCGGTCATTCTGACGACGTTATTTCTACCAAGTTTAATAGCTAACACAGAATGATCAAAATCGCTGCCAGCTACTCCTCCGCTACAAGCTGTACACGCTACTCCTCCGCGGCAGCGTTTGTTTGTTTCGGATACACCACATCCAGCGCCAAGTAGTAAACAAGTAATAATGTAAACAAGGACATATGTCCTATTAAAAGGTCAGAGGTAAACACATATTGCTGATACCTGTAGCATTGATATCAGTCACATCAGTCACATAGTAGTCAAGTGTAGTTTAATAGGTTGATTGGCTTTGGAATATATTAAGCTGGCACGGTCAAAGCCGTACGAGCTACTTTCAAACATCGCGCGGGGGTGGGTCTCCTTGCTATGAGCCTGCCACTTTATCTTAACATGAAACAAATTAATAATAATAATAACACGTTATAGTGAAATGATCAACTTTGTTGATATCTATCACTTTTAGTACCACATGTTATATCCGTTACGCAATTTAGTCCATTTTCCGTGTAGCCAGTCCAGTGAATGTCCGAGATTTTACTCTCAGATCAGCGCGGCTGGGATTCGAAACCACGAGAGTTCGATTCACCTCAGGGTCTGTCATTTAAAACTTCATGACGTTATCTACACCTTAACCATTGCGTTATTGAAACATTCAAATTGTCTACTATGACTGAGCTAGAGTTGAACAGCAAACTTGGTTACAATAATTATTACACAGCTTTCGCGGTATAGTATAATTATTCACAGCTGCCAAGCGGTGCAACAGTTTCCAGCCCGTTTACAGAGCAGTTGTGTTAGTGCGTGAGCCGTTCCACTTCTTAAATCAGTTCGGCGTCTATCAATTGGTTAAACGTTTACAGATTTTAAGGATATCACTAATTTACTCTGTGAAGTTTTTAAGTTATTGCGAGGTAGAACCAATAATACGTATTTGAACTTCTAAAATTAATGGTGCATGATGTTGTCTAAAATTAATAGTGCATGACGTTGTCATTGCTTTTAGTAGCTTTCAAATTTTTATTGTATTGACCAAGATTTCACTCCCTCTCTCTTAGTTCACTGCCTAACTATCTTCCGTTTTCCATTTCATGTTCACATATGAGTTGAATAAAGCCCCTGCCCAGTAAATGTTAGTCGAAGCTGAGGAAGGCATAGGAGCCCACCTCATCATAAGTAGAATCCTCCAAGAATAATGGTATATCAAAAGAATTTTATAGATGATTAAATCATCTATAAAATTCTTTTGATATACCATTATTCTTCTATAGATGATTAAATCATCTATAAAATTCTTTTGATATACCATTATTCTTCTATAGATGATTAAATCATCTATAAAATTCTTTTGATATACCATTATTCTTGGAGGATTCTACTTATGATGAGGTGGGCTCCTATGCCTTCCTCAGCTTCGACTAACATTTACTGGGCAGGGGCTTTATTCCATAGGAAAACAATTCTGTTTACCCAAAATCAATGGCATAATTACAGTGTTGCAGAGTGTATAATTGGAGTGTTGCAGAGTGTACTTGTCATGGACTTTAAGTTATACAACTTAAAGTCCATGATGCTAAAGCTAAACAATGAGCAAAAATCGAAAGCTTCATGCATTAAAAAGTGCTAGTTTTAATCTGAAGCACCATTTCAGTCTAAGGATGAGATGCTGATTGTTTCGGACTTAATTCATGGACACATAAGAGAGAAAAGAACTACTCAGAAGTTCAAAACTACCCATATTGAGCCGATGGCATGTTGGCAAGTCGTTCGACAGCCAATCAGTGGTTACAGCATTCAATTCCATTGATTTTCCCATCGCCAGCATGCTATCGAGCTGAAAACTGATCAATGTTAAACTTAGTTTTAGCCTTTTAGAAGCCAGCAGTGTTGTGAAGTAACGAAGTAAAAATATTTCGTTACAAGTAAAAGTACCCAAGTAAAAAGTACCCAAACGATACTTTTACTTGTAATGAAGTACCCTATTTGTCCAGGTACTTTTTATTTGTAAAGAGGTAATTTTTGTAGTACTTTTACTTTTAACCGCTTAAGTGAAAAAGTCGCGTTACTTAATTTTTGAAAACTGTATGAATATCTATGGCCAAGTTTTGTACTAATTAACAGTGTTGTGAAGTAACGAAGTAAAAATACTTTCGTTACAAGTGAAAAGTACTCGAGCGATACTTTTACTTGTAACGAGTACCCAATTTAGCTGGGTACTTTGTACTTGTAACGAAGTAATTTTTCTAGTACTTTTTACTTTTACTTTTAGCCGCTGAAGTAAAAAAGTCGCGTTACTTTTTGAAAATTGTATGAATATCTATCACCAAATTTTTACTAGTTAATACAAATTTTAATACTAGGAGAATAAGAATTAAAGTAAGACCTATTCAAATGTATCTGTAGTGTACCGCCAGTAGGCTAACTGTGCTAAATCAGGTGTGATGAAAATCAAAGCCTTTGATCTACATTGTACGTCAGGTACCTGTACTGGCCTTTGTTGTCAAGTCAAGGATATGACAAATTGGGCATTGAGGTTTAGCGCAAAAATTAAAATTGGTGATTTTTCAGAGGATAACGCTATAGTGTCTTATATAGTTCTATCAAATATAGTGGATAACTATGTTTCTTTGAGATTGTTTGGCGTAGTAAGTTTATAGCTAAATTTGAACAATTTGCAATTAAGACCTGGAATTTTTAAATATACATATATAGAATAAGAATGAAAATAAATATTATTTTATAAAAAAAAAAAAAAAGAACATAGATCTTCAATTAAATATTGCTTAAACAATCCTAAGACTAGTCTCACTCTCTTTCTCTCTCTCTCACTCTTTCTCTCGCTCTCTCTCTCTCTCTCTCTCTCTGTCACACTCAATATATTATTATATTTTATATATATATATATATATATATATTATATTTATTAAAAACAAATCATTCAATAGATAGATTGAAGCGCACGTGTCTGCCTTCCTATACACATAGGAAGACAGAAAAATGTCTGAGGTTAATTATCTGAGGTTGCTGTTATTATTATTATTATTATTATTATTATTATTATTATAGGCCTACAGGGTTTCGCCAAGAACACTGAACTCACTTTCTTTTCGATTATTAAATTGTGATGTTCATGTTTAACACCCCTTGCTTGTCAGTACAGCTGTTAAACCATTATTTAGTTAGGTGTGGCACAGTAATAATAACAACTGAGTAATAACAACAATTAGAGTGCTGCAGTCATCAATGACAACATCGAGCACTATTGAGACAAAATCAAACCGGCGAGCAAAAAGAAGGTCCAAAAATGGTGCAAATTACAAAATCCAGATAATCAGTCCAAAGTAAAGGGAGGAGAATCGAATGACAGTAAAACTATTTGAGAATTTGGTTCTTCTACAAATTGGCAATTGAAAGTTAAATATCCATCGTGAAACTTATTTGCATAATTTTGTAGGAAGAGTCAGCTTCAAATAGACCTATTTTTGCTTATTATCAGGCATTTAATGTAGGTATATAGGCCTACATCTTATGCATTTTGATTTGTAGGTTGAGTGATTTAATTTAATTGACTCTTAATTTTTAAATCTTAATAACCTACAGTTCTATTAATGAGTTCGAGTTAAGTACGTTGTGTTCGGAACGTATAAGAATAAATCGTTCATAAACTGCTAGTGTCGTAAGAGGCGACTGAGTAAGGTCTAAGATAGACAACGGGAAACCATCTCAGAAGCCATATTATTCCTATTTAAGCTGTCGGCTATATATTAAGGTGAGAATAATTCATAGCCATTTGAGCAGTGATTAACTCGTTAGTCAGTGGGTCGAGTGCTCTTTAAGGAGCTTGAAAAAGATAGTATGTATGAAGGCAGCATGTGAGTAGGAATATAAATATATTGGACCTTCTACGTACTTGATAGGACATTGGAGAGAGAGAGAGAGAGAGATAGAGAGAAATAGAGTCTATGTTAACAGTGTTAATTTGACTTAAATTTGAATACAAAATTAAATCTTATGTAAAACTTAAAATCTAATTGTCGGTCGAATATTCTTTTAGTTAAGAAACTTCAGACATCGAATTAAAAGTTTTCTTTCTTAATTAGAATTAAATTGAGTACCTAACTTAACTAATTTAAGAATGTGTAAAACTTTTCTATCAATGTATAATTTGTTTTCTTAAAAAACTCAGTGTACTTTTACTTTTTACTCAAAAATACTACTTTTTGTCGAGTACTTTTACTTTTTACTTAAGTAAAATTCTGATAAAGTACTTTTTACTTTTACTTTTACTTATACTAACCATTTACTTTTACTTTTACTTAAAGTATTTTGCTGAGTACTTTTTACAACACTGCTAATTAGTCATCATCATCATCATCTTCCCTTAAATCCCAGTTTAACCAGGGTCGGGATACGAATAGACCTTTTCCAGTCCTCCCTGTCCCACACCATATCATCAGTCAATCCCCTATTCTTCATGTCCTTCTTAATTACCGCATCCCAAGTCAATTGTGGTCTACCTCTCTCTAGCTTAACATCCAGTTCTTCCCTCCAAACTGTCTTTACTACATCCTCATCTGCCTTTCTCACAATATGCCCGTACCATCTCAATCTCGACTGAGCCAACCTATCCCCGATCCCCTCAACATTCAAATTCATCCTCACATATTCATTTTCCATTCTATCCTTCCTAGTTCTTCCACACATTAGACGCAACATTCTCATTTCTGCCACATGCAAACTCTGCAAATGTTCCCTTTTTAGTGCCCAACATTCCGAACCATACATCATTACTGGCCTTACCACAGAACTATAAAATTTGCCTTTCAGTCTTAGTGGGATTCTCCTATCACACAACACTCCACTAGCAGCCCTCCACTTTGCCCATCCAGCCTGAATCCTACTAGTAACCTCCCTTTCCAACTCCCCATTATCCTCTATTACAGATACCAAATACTTAAAATCTGTTACCTTCTTTAGCTCCACACCCTGACTTATTACTCTATCTCCGTTTATCATCTCACCCTTCCATCTACTCTCTAAATGCTCCTTTTTTCCCCTATTCACCCTCAGTCCTTTACTTTCCAGTGTCTCTCTCGCGTTTTCCAACATCTAGCTTATTTTCTCCACAGTGTCTCTTAATATCTATCACCAGATGATCTGCAAAAGCATGCACCATGAGGCCTCCTTAATAACTCCCTTAAGCAACTCATCCATAATCAATATAAACAAATATGGACTTAGGGCTGATCCTTGATATACCCCAATCTTCACATCAAAACTCAGATTGTCCACTCTCCACTCTCACACTAGTCTTCACCCTGCTGTACATATCTTTGATTAACTCAACATACCTCCTGTTCACTATCCTCTTCTTCAAAACTTCCCACACCAGTTCTCTCGAAACCCTATCATAGGCCTTTTTGAGATCCACAAATACCATCTGTATCTTCTTCCTCTCTCTCCTTTTCTTCTCCATCAATTGTTTCAACATAAAGATCGCCTCTGTTGTCGACCTTCCAGGCATAAACCCAAACTGGTTGCCCTTAATGTTTGTTGAACCTCTCAACCTACTCTCCACTACTCTCTCCCACAGCTTCATTGTGTGGCTGAACAGCCTAATACCTCTCTAATTCTTATATTCTTGGATGTTCCCTTCACCCTTAAATACCGGCACTAAACAACTCAACCTCCACTCTTCTGGCATCCTGTCCCCCCATAACATCTTATCAAACAAGCACCTCAACCACTCCACCGCTCCCAAACCTACAATCTTCCACACTTCCACCAGAATTCCATCCAACCCCACAGCTTTACCCTTATGCGTTTTCTTTAATGCCCTCTCAACCTCTTCAACTGTAACATTCTGTACTTCCAAATCCTCAAATCCTTTGCTACCTACATCATCTTCAAGGCCTTCACTAACCCCCTTTTAACAAATTACAAAAATACTCTCCCAACGTTCAACAGTCTCTCCATCTTCTGTTAATACTTTCCCATTATTTCCCTCATACATTTCACAATGCCCACATCCCGTCTTTGCTTCTCCCTTTGCCTAGCTGCTTGATAAATCTCCTTTTCGCCATTTTTGCTATCTAATCTATAATAAAAATCATCATATTCTCTGGCCCTTGCCACTAATTTTGTACTAATTAATAAAATTTTTAATTCAAAGAGAATAAGAAAGTAATACAGATTCATTGATATTATATCTGTACACTAGCTAGCGCCAGTAACTGCCCTAAATCAGGGGTGTGACGTAAATCAAAGCCTATGATCTACAGTGCACGTCACACTTTACTGGCCTTTGTTGTCTAGTTAAGGATCTGGTAAATTTGGCATTGAGGTTTAGCACAATACTAAAATTTGTAATTGTTCAGAGGATATAACGTCGACTAAAGTATTTTAATAATATATAGTTCTATCATTGTTTGTGTATGACTATCTTTTTCCGAGATAAAGTTAGGCGGAGTAAAAGTTTATTGTTAAATTTGAACAGTTTGCAACTAAGACCTGACCATTTTAAGTACATGTAGAATAAGAATTAAATAAATATTAATTTTATAAGAAGCTTTAAAAAAAGAAAATCTCCCATCTATATATTTCTGAAGCAATCCTAATAGGCATCTCTCTCACTCTCTCTTTATTACACTCAAGATATGATAACTCAATATATCGAGGCGCACCGTGTCTGTCTTCCTATTCACGTACATGGTTTCGGCAACATTGAACTCGCTTCCTTTTCGTTTATTAAATTGAGATGTTCATGTTTAACACCCCTCCCCCTGCCTGCCAGTGCAGCTGTCAAACCTTAATTTAGTTGTGCTGCTATGTTAGCTGTGACTATCTTTGGTTACGACACAGAAGCAAATCGAATGATAGTCAAACTAATTGAGAATTGGTTCTTCTAAATATCAGCAATTGAAAATTTTAGGTACATTAAATATCTATCTCTGTCTCTTAGACCTGCCTACTGGCAGGTCCATTTTATATAACGCATCTCTATTTTCCGTTTTCCTCTTCATATCCACATACCAGTGGATCTTTAAATCACATATAGCATCCCTTTTGATATACCATTATTCTTGAGGATTCTGCTCATGACGAGGTGGGCCCACTATAACGAAGTGGGCCTTCCTTAGCTTCTACTAACATTTACTGAGCAGGGGCGTCATTCCCTGAGAAAACAATCATGTTTACCCAAAATATATATCATGAAACTTATTTCCTTAATTTGTATTAATAGTCATCTTCATATATTTTTACTTATATTCAGTCATTTAGCCTACAGTACATGTATAGCCTGTGTACATCTTAGCTTTTTGATTTGTTGGTTGACTGATTTGACTCTAATTTTAAAATCTTCTGTAGAGAACTGTAAGTTTGATAGTGAAAGTGATGGAAGATAATTATCACAAATACAAAAATATACTTTATTCATAATATAATTTTTTTTGCTCTGTTTAGTATAGATAGCATAAATATAAAAACATAGGCTAATTGTGAATTCAAAATTTAATCTAATTAAATGTAAAAATTTAAAATCTAATATAAGCCTGCGCATGTTGGTCAAATATTCTTTTAGTTCAGAAACTTCAGACATTGAATTTAAAGTTTCCGTTCGTAATATGAATTAAATCGAGTAACTAACTAAAATAATTTTAGAACGGGTAAAACTTTTCTATGAAGGTATAATATGTTTTCTTAAAAAATTCAGAGTACTTTTACTTTTTATAAAAAGTACTACTTTTTTGTGGAGTACTTTTACTTTTTACTTAAGTAAAATTCTGATAAAGTACTTTTTACTTTTACTTTTACTTTTATCAACCATTTACGATCCACGTTGATCAGGCTGAAATATTGTTCATCAGGTATCTCAGCTCATTTTAGTACTAGTTCATTTGCTGTGCGTTTGACGTTCAAGTTATTATTTTAGCACTTTCCTAGCAGCCTAATTTGTGAATTGTGATTTTCAAAATGAAGATGCTTTGACTTTGACCTCTATCCCCATTATACCACCTCTGCATTTTTGCGTAGGCAACTGATCGCATTTATTGCTCATGATCAATAATCAGTATTCTGTCTGGGTTCTTTGCAGAATTGACCAACTAGTGGCTGCATGTGTCGTAGAGGATGACTAAGGCGCTAAGATCCAAACCAACGTCAAAAAAGGCTTTCTGTTGGTGAGCACCTCGGCTCCTGAATTTCTTACAAATTTTTGTAGACAAATGGAAGAGGCTGATTATATGGAATGGGACTGAGAAGAGTGGAGAAGATGTGTTCGTATCCCGACCCTAGTTAAACTGGGATTAAAGGGAAGATGATGATATTCAGTACTGGGCTGCTTCAGGATAGGCATTCGGCTCATTAAATCAAATTATATAATTATTTATGAGTGAATTATTTACAAGTTTGTGATATTTATAATAGACTTGTTTAGTGGGCCCGCTGTGCTGTTTAATTAAGCACTGATATATATATATATATATGTATGTATATATATATATATATATAAATATATATATATATATATATATATATATATATATACATGTATATATATATATATATATATATATATATATATATATATATATATATGATTCATTACATTTTTTCAGCAAAGTCTACATGTATATTGTATCTGCATTGAACTGTCATTTGTGAAGTGAGTACTATTCGGTGAGCACTTGTCAGGTGAAGAGCTGTTGTCAGGTGAAGTGTAGGTGTCAGGTGAAGAGCGGCTGTCACGTGCAAAGTGGCTGTCAGGTGAAGAACAATTGTCAGTTACAGAGCAGTTGGCAGGTTAAGAGCATTTGGCAGGTGAAGAGAAGTTGTCAGGTGAAGAGCATTTGTCAGGTGAAGAATAGTTGTCAGTTGTCAAGGTGAAGAACAGTTGTCAGGTGAAGAGTAGCTGGCAGGTGAAGAGCGGTTGTCAGGTGAAGAACAGGTGTCACTTAAAGAACAGTTGTCAGGTGAAGAACAGGTGTCAGGTGAAGAACAGGTGTCAGGTGAAGAGTAGTATTCAGATGAGTGCATATGGATAAGAAGAAGAGCAGTCATGACGAGGACATGTATGAGGATCTGGAAGGAGACTCTGGACTGAGTCACCTCACCTCCTCTCCACACTCTAGCGTGGAGTCAGGCACGCTGTATTGTAGACAGGGTAACGCTGCACAGAGAGAAGGCACTGCTGAAGGGCAAGATCTGGGTGAGTGCTTGCTGCAATTCTTTATTTCCGTCTCACACTTTCGATTGGAGATGCTTGAAGCTTCTTACCTTTTTATCCTGTATTATTCAATGTGATTTAAATATAGTGCAATCTGCATATATGCTTATATGCAATTTGAATGACTCAATAGCACAATGGTTAGAAGTGTAGGTAACGTAATGAAGTTTTAAATGAACCTGGGGTGAATTGAACCCTAGTGGGTTCGAATCCCAGCCGCGATGATCTGAGAGTAAAATCTCGGACATTCATTGGATTGGCTACACGGAAAATGGACAATATTGCCTAACGGATTTAACTTGTGGCCTGTGAGTTTGCTTGTATCAGGAGTGATACATACAAAAGGATCAGAAGGCATACTTGCTTAAAAAAATAATATATTTATACCGCTGATGCTTATAACCGAAAGTAGTTCTAAAAGTTTAGACTGTGTTTGCTGGATAATAATGATATCATATGCTAGTTAAGCTTTTTGATATTCTGAGCTTATTGTTTATATACCTAATTCTATAAGTATTTTCTTAGAGCTCCCTTTATCCACAACATATTTGCTTTTCTGGCTCTTGTTGTATTGTTGAATGTATGCCTGAAATAAAGCAATAAATAAAATAAACTATATATAAAATATATGTATAATATACAGATATTTATTAAACGTTGGTATGTTTTACTTTTTGATTAATTGATTGATCAGGAGGAACATTTACCGTAGAGCAGGCTATTGAAGCAGCGGGGTTTGGCTGGTTCCAGGCAAAACTTTCTCTGTTCACTGGACTTGTGTGGGTGAGTGCAAATGTTTGAGTAGGCCTACTGTGTTTCTGTGATATTTTACTGAACGAAAATTGAAATTGAGTGGAAATTAATTTGATTGCGTTCAGTAGAAATTGAACTGAAATTAGGGATTAAAAAAAAAAAAAAAATTGAACAAAACGATAATTTTCTGTCAGAACGAAAATGGGAATTGCAATATAAATTATTTTCCGAACGATAATGTACCTGAAATTATGAATTTCTAATTTTTGAGAAGTAAAATTAGAAATTGAAGTTAACCATTTTGAATCGAAATAGAATATAAAATAGAAATTACTTTCCTGAACTGAAATACCAAATCTGTGTTCCCACGTAATGGCTGGTACATGACAAATATATCATTGTACAACAGATGTTTTGAAAAGTGATTTTGATATTTTAACTTTTTCTTACTATATTGCAGTTCGTTTGATAATACGGAAGTTTATATGATTATGACATAGATAAATGTTAAATGTATACATGGGTTACTTGTATAGGAAATTGCTAAGGTAAAGTAGCTCTGTTGTATAATTGTTATTAATCTAAATGATGTTGGCATTCTCACTTCAGCAGCAGCATCATTTAAAACATCAGGTAATAAAAAAAAAAAAAAATGGGGCAAAGTTATTGTACAAAGTTCAGCAATATTTATTATTGTAAAGTTCATTTTATACTGATTGATTGGCTGATTGGTTCATATGGTTGTTCTTCATTGCATTGTTGTTCTTTTGTTGATTAGATGGCTGACGCAATGGAGATGATGATACTGAGTATATTAGGACCTGCACTGCAGTGTGAATGGTTGATTCAGCCTTGGCAACAAGCTATACTCACATCAGTATGCTCTATCCTCCTCTCTTGCTCCCTCTCTCCTCTTTCTCTCTCTCTCTCCCTCTCTTTATCGCACTTCCTTTCTACTTGGTTTGCTTTGGTTTTCATATTGAAATGTTTATTTAAATTAGGACTATATCTTAAATTAAATTAGACCGGACACCGGCCATGACACCGCTATAGAAATTGTTGGAGGTTATTATTATTAAATTATATTTTTTAAATTGGGACATTATCTTTAAAGTCTTACTTTTGATTTCAAATTGATTATCGTGTTTCTGAATATACAGTATATTGAATATATATTTACATGTATATTGGTTCTGCAACGTTTTTAGTTGACTGTACTTCAGTGTTTAGAGGGATGTTGTTAGTTCTAGTGCATAGGCTGGAGCCAGTAGCGATGTCGGTAAGATATTCAACCGCGGATTAGTATGTGCGGGAGTCAAATCCTGGGCTCCCCGTCACTGACATCGCTTTCGAGTGAGGAAACTGACGTTATCATTAGCTTTTACCTTTCTATGTTTTATTAGCTGCACAGATTGTGTTTAGAGATTTGTTTTTACTCATGTTGTCTCCGGATTTCTGACGAATAGATCAGCCGTGGACTGCACGTGTCATAAAAGGTGACGTAGCACTAAGATTCAAACCATCGTCGGAAAGGGCGTTAGTTTGGTGAGTGCCTAGGCTCCAGAATTTGCTACAATTTTTCTAATATGAATGAAATTTTTTTATCCAGTCCCTAGCTAAACTGAGATTCAAGGAAAGATAAGATGATGCTGCTTGTGTTTGGAGGAATGTTGGTGAGCTCAGGTATGTGTTTATTTACTATACAGGTGTGTTTGGAGGAACGTTAGTGAACTCTGGTGTGTATTTATGAACTGTACAGGTTGTGTTTGGAGGAATGTTGGTGAGCTCTGGTGTGTATTTATGAACTGTACAGGTTGTGTTTGGAGGAATGTTGGTGAGCTCTGGTGTGTATTTATGAACTGTACAGGTTGTGTTTGGAGGAATGTTGGTGAGCTCTGGTGTGTATTTATGAACTGTACAGGTTGTGTTTGGAGGAATGTTGGTGAGCTCTGGTGTGTATTTATGAACTGTACAGGTTGTGTTTGGAGGAATGTTGGTGAGCTCAGGTATGTGTTTATTTACTATACAGGTGTGTTTGGAGGAACGTTAGTGAACTCTGGTGTGTATTTATGAACTGTACAGGTTGTGTTTGGAGGAATGTTGGTGAGCTCTGGTGTGTATTTATGAACTGTACAGGTTGTGTTTGGAGGAATGTTGGTGAGTTCTGGTGTGTGGGGAAAGTTCTCAGATAAATATGGACGCAGAACTGTAAGTTTTGACTATTCAATTTTTAAGTTGATTATTACCATTGTGTACTTTTTTTAAAAGAGCTTGTGCACTATCTAGCGTAATAATTGTTATGTGGCGAAATTGTTATTGAGAGGTAGGACTAGATTTGGATACCAATTTGGTCATTAAATGCTATAGTGCACATTTATGGTACGGTTTGTTCGTGGCGTATATTGAAGTAAACACTCTTACTGATTTGATCTGTGCCATACAAAGTTTTGATTCACTTTTAATTTCAATAAGCAAACCTAGTTGAGTGTAACGTGTTAGTATTCGTTACTGCAGATTTCTATGCAGTGACGTTGTTTGCAGTGGACACCGTCGATCACGTCTTTCTCTCGGTCCTAGCAAATCGTACCACTAAATAAGTTATGTTTCTGCAAGCTAACAAATATTAACAAATGTAACGAAATAAATATGATCAGAAGTATTTAGCATATATGAAATAATATGCATTTGAATCAGTCTTAATTTTGAATCTGTGAGATGATGAAACTGTCGTTACAAGTATCTAAGTACCATGCAATTATTTAGCACCGTATGATATTGATCTATGATACTTAAGCACTGGATACTTTTAGGTGACTAAATAGGCGATGGATACCCAATTCATTCCAAAACCAGCTGAATTCCAGTCTGGTGCAAATTTTTCTTCCTGTTTGATTACAGAGAGCTTATTAGGACTGTAGGAATATAATGGAGCTATTGGAGACCAAAGTAAGTGGAAATTTTGGATTGAGAATAAATAAATCAAATTAAAACCAAATTGATGCCAACAACAAAGAATGAACAATTAAACTCAGTACTGGAAAAGTACTTTAATTTATGAAACTAAAAGGAAAAGTAAAAGTATTTATTTTTGCGAATACAAAAGTAAAAGTGAAAATAATAGTAACTTTTTCAGAACTAAAAAGTAAAAGTATTTATAGAAATTTAAAAGTAAAAATATTTTTTCCGGTATCAAAAAGTTAAAAACGTTTTTTTAAATTACGGAGTACAATTGTTTCTAAAATGTGACAGTGCATTGATCTAAATTAACATCAGGGATGTTATCAATAGTACATACATGTATATTGTAATAATAATTACGTACGTCAGTTAAATATTTCTTTGTCCATATATGATTGGATTATCTTGTACCAACTTAGCGCAAGGTTATCCAATAGTGTAGCAAAATAATGAAGAAAATAACAGCAGATAAGTGTGAGTAGATGGTGCTTAACATAGGCCTAATCCAAATCCAATAATATAATTATATTATTAAGACAAAGTAAATTATATGTAGCCTAGACCCTCTTAATTAATACTTTATTACCATACAGTCTACACTCCATACTCTTATGTACTATAAAGATCTCGCACTACTGAATTAATCTATATAAAAGAAACCAAACTACAATTGACAGTAGACATCTTAAACAGAGACTCTTAATTCTTCACTTTAGTAGTGTATTTATGTTCATAATGTTACTTAGGTCTTGATCTGAGTATGGTCTTTATCGACATTTGTTTTATAATTTTTATGTTTAGAATTGATTTAAATTTATAAACGTTATCTGCAAGCGATCAGATGGCAGTGTCACCATGAAAAAGTAATTTTGGACTAAAATAATTTTGTCAAATAACATAAAAGTAGAAGTAATTTATTTCTAAATTTCTAAGTAAAAGTATTTCTTTTTTCAAGATCGAGAAGTAAACGTAAAATTACTGCCAAAACATTAAAAAGTAAAAACTGAGCAAATTAAAAGAATCATGCAAAGGTATGATGTCAACCTTAAGAATGAACTAAGATTTCTCAACTTCTCCGTGATACCACTACTAATCCTCGGATGTTAATCGTGGGAATTAACGAAGGCAGTGGACATGAAAGAAATTGAATGCTACCGAAAACAGTGACTAAGGAGGATACTAAAGATCAGTTACAACGAGCACACAACAAGTGAGAACATTGAGAAAAGGACAAATCATGAAATGGTCAGTGAAATCATGAAGAAAAGAAGAATAAATTAGGCGGGACATGTGCTGTGGATGAACTAAAACAGCAACTTTCAAAAGATATTAGCTACAAAGCAGATGTAAAAGAACAGTGAAAATATCTAAAAGAAGATGAAATGACTGCCTCGAAGAAGATCAGGAGGCTTCTGGAATAAGCATTTATAAGAGAATAGAAGTGAAAGAGATGGAGCATCGAGAAAGTGGAGAAGAATAGGATCATGCGAAGGAACATCATAAAGAACTCTTTCGCTGGAACCAGACCTCGGATGATCGCATCACATGTAGATTACAGTTAAGGCAATTGTGACTCATTTGTAGTGTGCCTAATTACTTTGAATAAAATTTGTCATATTTTTATCATTTTAATTTTGTCATATGATTAAAATTAAATTTCTGATCAAAGCAGTATGCCACTTTTAACTTACTACTATTTTCGCCTATTAAAATAGTATTAATAGTAAGAAACGGTGCTAAGGATGTGCATCATTTTACTTTTAAGTCGCCCTCTCTAGTGCTGTGCCAGACAGCAGGTCTAAGGTACTTAACTCAGGTCACCATTGTTTCATGCTCCCGATGATGAAGGAATATTCCGTCTATAAATAATACCGTCTATAATAAGATGACCTTAGTGTGTCGTTTAGTATGGAGAGAACGTGACTTCTGGTGGTTCTTGTTAAGATGTTGTAATTGTGTATTTCTGCTATTAGGAGCTGCTGTTCTGCTCACTGTTCACATTTTTCTACGGTGTTCTCAGCTCCTTCTCACCTAACTACATCTGGCTGCTCGTACTGAGAGGTTTGGTCGGGTTCGGTGTGGGTGGAGTTCCTCAATCGTGAGTTAACTTCTCCTGCAGTCGTGCTCATGATACCAGATAATTTTGTTAACAATAAATCCTCAGTTTATCTCTAAATCATGTAATTAGCCTCTCTCATTCAGTTATCAATGATTCTACCTATAAATCTGTTTCATATCGTATATGTCTGTATTACTAGGAATAAAGCTATTACCATAGTATCATTACTATTATCTTGCAATCATTTATAAAATTCTTCTTCTTTATTGGACTTCTTTAGCTTTGGTTTTTTATTATTAGCAGTGTTATTTGTTTTTTTATGTTTATATATGTTTATTTTAACCCCGTGTGTAATGGACCCGGGGTTTGAAAAAACCATTCGAGCAACATGGGCTTAATTGCCTCCCAGTAACTCGAGTTCATCCAGTTGCATAAGGTAATTGCTGAAGTAGACTGCAAAGTCATTGAAAGCCTTTGCCGAAGAAAAGAGGTCTATCACTTATCGCCGGTTTTCTTGTGATAAGTATGCCATTGCCGTTGATGAAGTCAACTCCGTCGGGATTCATATGGCCCATAGTTTTAATGGCCGCCGGAGAACTCCATATCCTAAGGTCAGATCACGATATTTATCAACTTTCTTAGAAGCGGATAATTCTGCATCTTCCACGCAGTGACTAAAGTTTTACTCTGTTAATTGTTCGCCATAGTGTCAATGACTGTGATGTCCCATGCAGCACATTTGCCATTACATTTGACATCACGATTATAAAATCAGCATTATTATAATTTTTTTTCCCCTTGTTGTGTTCGGGTTGTTGCAAAATAGATAAACCATAGACTGCATGTATCGCAAAAGGCAACAAAATTTCTAAGATCCAAACCAACGTGGGAAAGGGCCTTCGATTGGTTGGCGCATATAGGCTCCAGAAAGCTGCAGAATTTTCTAAAACGAATGGAAAACTTCCTTACCCCACGGAGAGTAATGGAGATGGCCTAATTATATCCCAACCCTTTCTAAACTGGGATTCAAATGAAGATAATAATGATGATTATTATAAATACTTACAACTTAGCAGTATCGAATTTGTACAAATATTTTTTTAATACATTTTTGTTGACTTTTAGAATAACTATGTATGCCGAGTTTCTGCCATCGAAGGCGAGAGCAAAGTGTGTTGTCCTAATAGTGGTCAGTATACATGTGGATCTGTTACTTTGTTTTTTTATTGTAAGTGTCTTCTATCAGGGACCCTAATAATTAAGTAGAGAGATTCAAAGCTTTTAAATGATTCTGAGGCAGCAAACAAACTAAGTGCAGCCTCTGTTGTGTCCCGACCAGGGTGTGATGAATAGTTGATTTTTTTAGGTGAATATCTGTTGGTCGATGGATTGCTCTTTAATGAGTATTAATGCAGTCTGTCGCCCAACTTACTACAATTTTTTCCACGAGTCACCTAAAACGAGTGTTAGTAAGACATTTGTGCTTTTAATAAGCTATTGTCATCTAATTTGATAAGCTTTAGTTACGTAAGATATTTGACTAAAGCATGGGAATGGTGTATTTTGTGGGTGATTGGATTGAACTTGGGGATTGATTTATAACGTGGATGGCTTGATTGAGCGTGGGGGATGATTTATAACGTGGATGGTTGGATTGAGCGTGGGGGATGATTTATAACGTGGATGGTTGGATTGAGCATGGGGGATGATTTATAACGTGGATGGTTGGATTGAGCGTGGGCGATAAAGGATAATGTGGATGGCTTGATTGAGCGTGTAAGATGTTGGATAATGTGAGTGGTTGGATTGAGCGCACCATAGTTCCATAGCTTTTTGACATTGTAATAAAAATCCTCAACATATTCTCTCCATCATTCTCTTTGATCATTAAATTTTATATCTGTCTTTAGTTCTCCATTTTTGCCATGTTAAGAACGCATGAATTTAGGTATATACACCCCAAACGCCATAATTTAGTAGCTGTTGCAGATTTCATCATCAATTTGGCACATTTTGTTATTCCATATACATATTTAAGTACCTATAAAAGTTAGTTACATTTTCTTTCCTCAAGCTGGAGATATTAACGTTCAAACTTCTCATTTTTCTGGGCTAGAGTGTATATTTAGGCCTAAGTCGTAGACTGCTGTGGGATTCTCCGCATGCTATGTGCAGTCTCGCAATTGTCTTACTAACGAGATAACAAATTCAAAATTAGATCGCTACTGATATTAGCCCCAAAAGCATTCAGGTAAAGTCTAATTCGTGAACATATTCATAAATAATGATAAAGTAGGTCGAATACGCCGAAAAAGAAATAAAACGGCCTTAGCGCACGGGAATAATTATAATAGAAAAGCAGTGTACCAAAAGTCAATTTGAAAACAGGCGCACAAGAAAAACGATTAAAGGTGTTAAAGCAAAATGCAGGTGTTCAGTAAGCTAACAAACCACCTCGCGCTGTCATGAGTATCATAATTATTGTTATTATTATTATTATTATTGTTGCTATTATTGTTATTATTATTATCTTACTGTATGAGCTTGCTATTTTCCTACTTGTATTTTATTGCATAGTTTTATATGCAATGTATTGTACATATATAATGTATGTCGCAGCTTTTCTGGGCCGTTGGCACTTGCTTCATAGTGCTGATTGCAGTGTTTGTGATGCCGACGTTAGGCTGGAGATATCTGCTCATGTTTGCTGCCTTGCCACTTCTCATCTTCTTCCTATCATGCTTTGTAAGTAGCTAGCTCCTTGCTCTTTCTTTCTCTCTCTGTCTCTCTACTCTCTAGCTGTTCTATCTCCAGTTCCTGAACTCAACCTGTTTTGATGTGTTGTGTGTTGTTGTTAGTGGCTACCAGAGAGTCCGAGGTTTGACATCGCTCGCAGTGAACCGGAGAAAGCTCTGGCGACGCTCAAGAGAATAGCCAAGGACAATGGGAGTGAGCTGCCACGAGGAAAACTTATAGAAATCAAGGCCGAGGTTAGTGTGTGTAGCAAGCTGAAATTAAATATTATGCATATTATGTAAATTATATATATAGTCTAATGTATAAAATTGCTATGGATTTCAATGAGATATAATGTAAGAATTTGTTGCGTTGATATTGAAGCAAAACATCTTGTTACAAACGGTTGACTTGTGATAAAACAGCTTGTGACTTCGATACCAAACGAAGGACTTCATAAAGATTTAAATTCTCAATAAATTATATTTAATTAGGTACTTAGCTAGTTGTGCAATTTTAAAGTGCCTTTTTACCTTTTACTCTGACATTTACTTGCTTAATGTGGAAAAATCCACAAGTTACATTCCTCAAGTTTAACTTTGCCCATTTAAGGAACCATTGAGTATTATATAAATATGCACTGGGTATCATATGCGAAATGTTTTGGGTTTACAGTCCGCACATAAAGATGTGAAATAAAGCAATGATTAGCAAGGCCAGCTGCTTGCTGATGGCGCACTCTCTTAGAGTGAGCGGATTAAAGATTAGGCTAAATATTTAGTTTCATTTCTCTTTTAATCAGCAGTGTACATACGGCTATACCGTTGAGGGTATTAGTCGCAGTGGATATTAATATAATATTCTTAATTAACTAATTTTGTTATGCTTCAGTTGGACACTGATGAGCAGGTTAAACGAGGTCAGGTGCGTGACCTGTTTGCACCTGAGCTAAGAGTAACAACCTGTCTACTCTTCATTATCTGGCTAGTATCTTCCTTACTCTTGTTTAAAAAGTAAACACGCATTATAGCGAAATGATCAACTATGTTAATATCTATCACATTTAATACAACATTTTTCAACCGTTAGGCGATTTAGTCTATTATCCATATAACTAGTCCAGTGAATGTCCGAGATTTTACTCTCAGATCAGCGCGGCTGGGAATAGAACCCACAAGGGTTCAATTCACCTCAGAATCTGTCATTTACAACTTCATGACGTTACCCCTACGCTATTGAGACATTCTATATTGTGTAATATAACATTATCTTTGATCGGGTACCAATCAGAATAATTATATTCCAATTATGTTCCAATTAGAATAATTATAGTAATCATCGTCAGTTCCAATTTAAATTGGGTCGGGAAGAATAATAATAAGAATAGGAATAATAATAATAAGATTTAGACTTTAACTCTTTTAATGCTAAACTTCGTCAGTATTTAATAAGTAGTAATTACTGGACTCGTTTGCTCAGTGTACTTAATTTATTTGCTTAATTTTAATTAATTAAATAAGATTCTTATTAATTTAATACTTAATTTTACGGGTTTCATTAATGACTATTATTTAATAATCAATTTCGCTGAGGTAGCCGCATGATGGCACAGGTCGTTGATCTGACAGCCTCTGCTTCAGACCTATTCGATTAGCTTGGAAGTGCTGCACTTTCAGCTGCATAGGTCTGTGATGTCTTCTGTTTATTTGCTTTACATTTCTTTCTTTAAGTCCTTAAAGACATGTATAATAAGGATTCTGAACTAATAATAAAACATCTATCCTAAGCAACGTCACAATGTAGAGTACAACATTTTGTGAAATCAAAAAGACGGCATCAGAAAGTTAATGTCGAGCAATGATAGATAAATAAATGATAAATGATAATCTTACTGCATACAATGGATGAAAAAATTACTTTCTTCCATTGGTACAAGTGATGACTCAAATTTAAGTAGCAGATATTATAGCCAATTTTTAAATTCAGCTGTTATATGAAAATTTTTGTATGTTGTAATATACTGTTTAGGTTTTCCAATGCTTTTGCTTACTATGGCATAGTATTGATGACCACTGAGTTGTTTGAGATTGGAGACAAATGCCATGGTAAGATAAATATATACTACAATAATAAATATACATTTAACTGTTGTTACTTTGCAGTAGTCTAGAGCTTCTAAACTTGTACAATGATGAATCAGGCCTATATTATACAATATGTGTCTCTCTCTAAATGGATTAAATGGTTATTAATACATCTAACTGAGGAAGGCAACGGGAAACCACGTCAGAAGCCATAATTTTCCCAAGCTATAGGCTACATAAGGTTTAGATAAGGCATAGACTTTGTGAAGGGGTTACCTTGCTGATCTAAGGAGTGCTCTTATGGAGTGGGAAAACAGACTTTGAGTATGAATATATACCTTGAACGTGCCACTTGGCAGTGCACTGAAGAGAGAGAGAGATAAATCTCTCTAGTGGTTCTGCCAAGTGGCAGGTCCAAGTTACATATTCATACTCATATTTGTTTTTTTTTTCATATTTTTTAATTTTATTTCATTTAAATGTTTATTTCTATTTGTATTTGTCAGTGATTTGGTGTTGATGCTGAAATAAACACACATATCTCTCTCTCTCTCTCTCTCTCTCTTACTCAGAGTATGCTTTCATGCTTCATAAGGAGCACGCCAGAGATCAACAAGTTAATCCCTGATATGTATGTGTATATATATATATATATATATATATATATATAAAAAAGGAGAAGGTGATAAATTATTATTTTTTTAATTTAATAGAAGAAGGTGAAATAGGACGTGGAGTAAGACAAGGTTGCAGCATTTCGCCGCTGCTGTTTAACATTTATGCTGAGGCAATGATGGAGGAAGCCATGGAAGACTTGGAAGAAGGAATAAATGTAGGAGGGAATTTGTTACAAGATGTACGATTTGCAGATGACCAAGGAATGGTAGCGGGCAGCGAGATTGGATTACAGAAGATAATGGATAGGCTGAAAGATACGGCTTTGAGATATGGCATGAAGATTAATATAAAAAACCAAGGTTATGACAGTGTCCAATAATAAAGGTGAAGTTAATATCACAATAAATGGTACGAAATTGGAACAGGTAAGGAGTTTCAAATATTTGGGTCATACTAAACCGATGACGGGAAATGTGAGACGGAATATGCAGTAGGATTGCACAAGCAAAAGCGGCCTTTGGTAGTAGAAAATAACTATTAACAAAAAGTCTAAAGAAAGACACAAAGATAAAGATAGTGAAAACTTTGGTTTGGACCACGCTATTTATGGATGTGAAACATGGACCTTAAGGAAGGAAGATATTAGGAAACTGGAGGCATTGGAAATGTGATTGGAGGAAGAATGGAGAGGATTAGCTGGACCCAAAAGGTTACAAATGAGGAAGTCCTGGAGAGAGTTGGCACAGATAGACAGTTGATAAATGTATTAAGAAATAGGAAGAAGAGATGGATAGGACACATTCTAAGGGGGGAAGGTCTATTAAAAGGGGTCATAGAAGGTAGAATGGAAGGAAAAAGAGGCAGGATCAGGCCGAGATTAGGTATGTTGGATGATTTAAAAACCCACTCATATGTGGAAATGAAGAGGAAGGTGGAAGACAGAGAAGAGTGCAGGCGTTATGTATCATGGACCTGCCAGTAGGCAGTGCACTAAGAGATATATAATATAGATAATATATATATATATATATATATATATATATATATATATATATATATAATATATACATATATATATATATATATATAATAGGATAATAGATAGATAGATAGAGAGATAGAGATAGAGATAGAGATAGATAGATAGAGAGATAGATAGATAGATAGATAGATAGATAGATAGATAGATAGATAGATAGATAGATAGATAGATAGATAGATAGATAGATAGATAGATAGATATTAGTTCTCTGCCAAGTGTCAGGTCAAAGTTCATATTCATACTCAGAGTCACATGCATGTTGCTCTCTTGATGTACAGTCTGCAGAATAGCTTGATTCGTGTCAAGTGAACAACACTACGTTAATTTGCTCCGTTAATTCTCTAGAAATTAGCTTATTAAATTAAAAGTCTATCCGAATATTTCCTATACCAATCGATAGGTCTTAGTCTAAAGCATACAACTGGATACTTTTCGTTTGACTAAAAGTAACACTTTTTATAATACTACTAGAATATTTGGATAAAAGCTAAAATCTCGAACTTTAACCCGGCTGATTAGATCTACCTGAAGACCCTGGCTATCATAAGCGGCCACGGTTCAGTGCGCCTCTGCGTCGCGTTTACAACTCATCATGCCGCCTAAACCACGCTCAACCACGGGAGAAGAAATTATAGAAGTCCTTCGTAATGGGGAGGTGGTGGACGAATTTGGAAAAGCATTGGGTCCCATAATTGCCCTCTCCCTTAAAAACGTGTTCACGGAAATGATCTCTTCTCTTCAAGAAGAAAATAAAGCCATTAAAGCTAGGCTTCAACTGGCAGAAGAGGTCATTGCTGATTTAAGGAAGCGCCTATCTACAACCCCTAGCTGTGATCCACTTAACACCACTAGATCATATGCATCCGTAGCGGCCCCACCAACTCAACCATCGCAATCATGGGCTAATTCATTTGGCTACCCAAAGCTTCGCTCCCCCATTAAATCATGCCATCAATGCTACTAAAGAATCAATGGTGAATCGTCATAAAGTTAGGCGTGTTATATCCGGAAAGAAACCGATGGACTCATCTCTCAAAGTAGTCCCAAAAAACAACTATCTTCGTGGGACGTTTGGACAAGGAGACCACAGTGGAAACTGTCAAAGAATTCCTGTCATCAGCTGGGGCTACCGTTATCTCCTGTAAGAAACTCTCTGGTGTCGTGAAAAATGGTCGGGAATTCAACTCTGCGGCCTTTATGGTAACATGTGACTCAAGCTATGATAACATTCTTTCCGATGCGAACACTTGGCCTACTGACTGTTTAATACGTGAATGGGTTTTCAAATCATTTTCTGAGTCATCATGAATGACGATTTAACTTTCAGCGGTTTAATTGACAAGGACCTTATTGCTAGCTCTAATATTGGTTTATATAACCCGGATCATCTGATAATGTTATTAAACAATTTCATTCTCATTGTAATCTATCATTTATTTACATTAACATTAGAAGCATTAATGCTAATTACTTAAAACTGCTTAATTTTTTAAGTTTGTATGATCATTATTTTGATTTAATTTTACTGTCTGAGATTTGGTCGACTAAACTTAATTACTTCGACAACGTCTTCAAGGATTATACTTTTATCTCCTGCCCACCAGCTACTCAACATGCTGGAGGTGTTGGTATATTAGTTCATAACTCCATTGCCTTTAAGATAGTTACCACTTCTAAGGATATAAATTTTTTCAATGATGCTGCTGAATTTATAATAATTGATACCATCACTAAAAACAGTAATTTCCATATTTATCTATTCTATCGACACCCGAGTAAGTCAATACCTGAATTTATTGATACATTTTCTAATTTTCTTACTGTATATAAACCTACTAAACGTAGTGCGATATGTGGTGATATGAACATTGACCTGCTTAAAATTAATTCTATCAGTGCCATTGAAAGATACATTAATGTCATGAGTAACATGAACTTTGCACCTTTCTCTATCCTTTCTACACACTATGTTAATAATTCTGAAAGTATTATCGATCACATATTCTGCAATTTTGGTTCAGAATTGTCAAATGTTTACTCACATAGTATTAAATCATTAACAGTTACAAGCGATCTAAGTGACCATTTTTCTAACATTGTCCTTATAGTGTCAAATAAAAATGAGTCGACTACTCTACACGGCCAATGATACGAATATTCTCTAATAAAAATATCAGCAACTTTAAAAATCACCTCTCGTTATTAGATTGGGCTCAAATCTACAACTCGTCTAGCATTGATAACTCTATTGAATTTTTAACGTCAACCTTGATCAATTCGACCGAGAAAAACTTTCCACTAGTTCAGTGTTCGCGTAAGAGATTTAAAGATAAGCCATGGTTGACTAATGAATTAAAGAAACGAATTAAAATAAAAAACGATTTGTACTTTAACTTCAGGAAAACGAAAAGCAAAGATATTGAACTGAAATATAAATATTATCAAAAGTTGCTAGAGAAAGACATTGAGAGTTTTCGGCAAACTTACTTTAAAAATCTACTCAATAAAAGAACAAATTCGATTAGAAATATTTGGAAAACTTTAAATAATATAACTGCCACAATAATAAAAACAAAAAATTCCACTATTGAGCGTATATGCTCAAATAGTATTACAATTACAAACAAACAAGAAATCGCCAATGAATTTAATAACTACGAGGGGCAGTCGTAAAGTTCGAGGACTACATTTATTACACAAAAACTGTTAATGCTATTTACAAAATTTAAGTTTGGCCTTCAAAATACATCCCTTGGGAATCGATACACTTCGTCCAGCGATCCTTCCAAGCCTCGAAGTAGTGCCATAGGCCATTCTTGGACAGCACCTTCAGCGCACCCGAAACAGCTGCGTTGACCTCATCGTCTGACTGAAACCGTTGACCACGGAGGTAATTTTTCAGGTCAGGAAATAGAGAATGGTCACAGGGAGCAAGGTCAGGTGAGTAGGCAGGGTGAGCAAGCAGTTCACAGCCGATTTCAGCGATGGTCTGCTGGCAAATCTGGGACCGGTGAGCTGGCGCATTATCGTGGTGCAAGATCCATCCATTTTCAATCAGTTTAGGGCGCTTCTCGTTCAATTTTACCATGAGTTTCCTTTTCAGTACTGTCGAGTAATAGTTTCCAGTTACTGTTTGTCCTTTCGGCAATCTGTGATCATAGATGATTCCCTGATAATCAAAGAAAATCAGGTGCATCACCTTGCCAGCACTTCTCGCAACTTTTGCTTTATGAGGTCTTGGGCTTGATTGGTGCTTCCAAACTGACGATTGCTGCTTAGATTCAGGATCGTAGTGGTGTATCCATGTCTCATCGCATGTCACGACACGTTTCAGAAAGTTCTCAGCCCCTTCACGTTGCAAGCGGGATCTCCACTGCAGGCAAATCGAAACACGAGTCTGGCACTGTTCTTCAGTCAGCAGCCTGGGCACCCATCGTGCGCATACTTTGTTAAATTCAAGTTCATTTAAGATTACTGCAACTGATCTATGACTTATACCAACTTCATTCTGTAGTTCTTGCATGGTAATTCTGCGATTTTGAAGCACCAGTTCATTGATTTTGACCATATTTCGGTCGTTAACTGAAGTTGAAGGCCTGCCTGAGCGTTCCTGAGACTGCACCAATTCTTCACCACTTTTAAAACGATTATACCATTTGCTAACATTTGATTTTGATGCAGAGCCTTCTCCATATGCTGTAGTCAACATTTGAAGCGCTTCCGTTTGAGTTTTGCCAAGCTTAAAGCAAAATTTGATCGAATAACGAACTTCTAACTTTGACGCCATTTTGTTTGTTTATTTGTCTGACTGGGTGTAAAATAGTATCAACACAGAAATGTTTCTATATCCGGTTGCGTTGAACCCATAGGGCAAGTAATTATATCAGAAGAAAGCCAAGAAAATAAGCTTTCACAATATGTCAGTCTAACGTTTGAAGATCCCACACCCTTTTCGAATTTTGACTAGTCCTCGAACTTTATGACTGCCCCTCGTATTTTGCTAATATCGGCAAGAATCTAATACTGTCGCTAAAAGTGATATGGAGTTTAAACATTTTCTCGGTGAGAGTTTTCTCCATTCTATTTTTTTAGCTCCTTCTTCACCTAATGAAGTTTTCAATGTGATTCAAAGCCTCAATAGAAGCTCATCCACTGGCCATGACTCAATATCCACAAAAATCTTACAATTATCAGCCCATCATGTCTCTACCCCTATCGCCTTCATCATTAATAATTGTTTCGAACAAGGGTACTTCCCTTCCTCTCTAAAAATTGCGAAAGTTATTCCGATTCATAAAAATGGTGATACTGATGACATTGAAAATTACAGACCGATATCTTCGCTCAATATTTTGAGCAAAATATTTGAAAAGATAATTTTTAAACGTACTATTGATTTCTTAAACCATTTTAATACTCTATATGAACACCAATTTGGTTTTAGGACAGGCCACTCTATAATTGATACTTTCTTTAGTGGTATGAATATGATAAAAACTGAAAATGCTAAAAATAATCGTGTACTGGGTATCTTTCTAGACCTCAGTAAAGCCTTTTATATGGTTGAGCACAATATTCTGCTATATAAACTAAATAATTATGGTATACGAGGTAGAGCCTATGACTTATATAAATCTTACCTTTCTGATAGGCAGCAATTCACAGTTATTGGTGAATATACTTCCCACACAAAGAAGCTATCAATTGGCGTTCCTTAAGGCTCAATCTTAGGTCCTCTTTTATTTCTAATCTATGTGAATGATATGCAGTATGCTTGTTCAAATGCGTCTTTAAGACTTTTTGCAGATGATTCAAATCTATTTGTAGCAGGTAAAAATCTTATTGAATTGTACCAATCAGCTAATTTGGCCTGCTCTCAAATAAGCCTCTGGTTCAAATTCAATCGATTAACAGTAAATTGCACAAAATCGGCGTATATACTATTCCATCCTAAAATTTACGACGACAGTTTGTTTAAATCTAATGATATTTGCATCAAACTAAATAACAGCCTAATTAATAGGGTTCAGGTTATGAAATTTCTTGGAATACTACTTGATGATAAACTCTCGTTTAAAGATCACATTAATTTTCTAGTCTCAAAGGTGAATAGTCTAAATGGTATGCTTTACAGACGAAGAAACTTAATTCCCATGAACTGTCGCAGAGATCTTTATTTTGCCCTCATTCATTCAAGCTTTTAATATGGAATTGAAATTTATGGTAAAACTTCTTTAAATCTGTTACGTCCACTCCAAATCTCTTGCAATAGATTTCTAAGAACCTTGCAAAATCAGCATAAATTCTATCATGTTAATCAATTATTCATTAACTATGGCACTCTACCACTTTTTCTACTGTATAAATTATCTGTCTGTAAAATTACCTATAAGAGTCTCAATTATAATGGTGTAATGTCGATAGCCGTTAGAGATATTTTCAGCACTCTACTGTTAAGTCATCCTTATGATACCAGGCTATCTAACACTAATTATATATATACAAATTCTAATCCTACCTTTTTAAAATCCTATGTTTATGATTGTATTTTGGAATGGAACAAAATCCCTACAGTGATACGTAATTCTCACTCGGTTAAATCGTTTGTAGCCATATTAAAGAGCTACTTTAGTTCATTGTTATTATAAGTTTCATTGTCATAAGCATTAAATAAATTTTTAATAATACAATATTATGGGATTGGATTTGTTGAGTGCGTTTCAACATTGATTATGTTGATTAGTATGTTCGTTGAAATCATATACTGGGCTATCTTGTTTAATTATCTATGGAATTTTTCTTAAGTTTCAATTTTGAACTAATTAAGTGCTACGCTGTGTTTCTGTTTATTTCGCTGTATTTCTCTGTAGCGATTCTCTGAAGCTCAGATTTTTCGGCAGAAGCAAATTACTATTCTCTTTTTAAATTCCTGTTGTTATTATTGCAAACTTTATTAACTAAAATTTTTTTTAGCTGTATTTCAGGTTTATTTCGATTGCTTGGTTATTTTTCAATCTTTATGATTGAGGGGTGGTCAACTACAAGTAGATAGGTTACTTGTAACCTCTTTGACGGCCTTGCTTGTATATGTCACTGCATATTTTGAGTGTATCGAAATAAACATAGTTCTCTCTCTGTTTTCAATCTTCATATAGAGCACTCCTTGGATCAGCAAAATAATTCCTTAACGAAGAGCTATATATAATATAGCGTGATTCTTATGAGAATATTGTTTCTGGAATTTTTTCCTGTTGCCTATTGTTGTTATTATGTTGTTGTTCTCTATTAATTGCCCCATGTGACGCGTGCAGTTAATGGTTGGCCTATTCTGCAGATCTTATTTTTAACGGTTCTCTATTGTTCCAACTTAAGCTTTGATATGTTATTGTTGTTATGTGCAGGTGGCACAGGTGAGGGGAAGTCTAATCAGATCGAGCCGGCCTGTTTGTTGGACTGCAAGGGTCTCTCTAGAGAGGACTATGTCTATCTCCTGTGGACCAGTGTCGCTGAGTTTCCTGGTACAAAATTTCAATTATCTTAGCAACAAGAACTACAACAAAAATATCCACGATAATAATTATAAAATCGTATTGAAATAATAATAATATAATAATAGTAATAAGTATAATAATAATATTACTACTACTAATAATAATCTATGTTGGAAATCAGAAAACTTGAGACCGCCATTTCTTACCTGTCATCCGCTTTAGAGTCTCATACTAGTGTAATATACAGAGCGCGACTCCAGGCCGTGTCAACTAAGAGAAGCAGTGACTGGCTTCACACCCTGTGGCTTCTTGCGGTCTTTACAAAGAGGCCATTCGAGTGGTTAATCATTGATGGGCCAAAATTTGCGAGCCTCATATTTGACCTTACTGACAGAAAGTTGACGCATTAGGTCTCTACGATCTCTCCTACAAATACAGCTCAGGTAGAGAAACTCGCCGTCAAATTTTATTGATATAATTGGCGATCCCTTTCACGATCAGACATCCCTTCGCTGAAGGAACCTAGAGGCTTGTCCTGGTCAGATGGTAAACGCCATAACGTCATAACGTTAGTACCCTAGATCAATGGTATATTTTCCGTATGGGACGTTATGTTCAGTGATGCTATGGTTAACTCTTACCCGAACACAATTTTAGTTACTGCAGTCGGAGATGCCAAATTAGTCGCCTCTAAGATAGTTGATAAATACCGTGACCTGACTTTAGGGTATGAAGTTGTTCCGGTCGCCATTGAAATCATGGACCCTATGAATTTCGATATAATTTACTTCTTGTGGTCAAATGCATCGGGATTCATAGGGCCCATGACTTACTGGATGATAAGCGAGATGCATCCTTTCTTTTTCGATGACTCAGGAAAGATTCAGTACAGTCTGCTTTGGCAATCCTTTTAAGCAGCAGAATGACCTGAGTAGTCTAGCGACGATTCAACACATAGCTCGAATCCTTTTTATCAAACCTTGTAATATTCTCATTGTCACAGTAGTATGTATCACTATATCATGTTATAATAATATTATCATTGTCACAGTAGCATGTGTCATTGTATGATATTGCAATAATATTATCATTGTCACAGTGTTAGCATCCTAAGATATCTTTCTCTCTTAATGCACTTTCTATTGGCAGGTCCATGGTATCTAAATCTCCACTGTTCTCCGTCTTCCGCTTTCTTCTTAATGCTCATATATGAGTGGATCTTAAAATCATCTAACTTCGTAATCTCGGCCTGTCTCTAACTCTTTTTCCTTCCATTCTGTTTATATGATCTCTTTTAGTAGACTTTCTCCCTTTAAAATGTGTCTTATCCAACTCTTCTTTCTATTTCTTAATACATTTATCAGTTATCTATCTGTACCAACTCTCTCTATTTAGTTTTGTATAGCATTTGATAATTAACAGTAACAGCAATAGTTTCTCTTAGTGCACTGCCTACTGGCAGGTCCATGGCAATATAATGCATGGAATATAATGTATGGCACTCTTCTCTCTCTTCCGCTTTCCTTTTCATTTTCACACATGCATGGGTCTTCTAAATCATCTAACATACCTAATCTCAGCCTGCCCCTGCCTCTTCTCCCTTTCATTCTACCATCTATGACCTCTATTAATAGACCTTCCCCCCTTAGAATGTGCCCTGTCCAACTCTTCTTCCTATCTCTTAATACATTTATTAACTGTCTATCTGTACCAACTTCATCCAAAACTTCCTCATTTATAACCTTTTGAGTCCAGCTAATCCTTTCCATTCTTCTCCATATCCACATTTCCACTGCCTCTAGTTTCCTGATATCTTCTTTCCAAACCAAGGTTTTCACTTTCTTTATCTTGGTGTCTTTCTTTTTCTTATATTTCATCCTAGGATATTACAATAATATTGTCAATATCACAGTGTTAACATACTAAAATATGACAATAATATTGTCATTATCGCAGTGTTGGCATCCTAAGATATGACAATAATATTGTCATTATCACAGAGTTAGCATCGTAGGATATTGCAATAATATTATGATTGTCACAGTGTTAGCATTCTAGGATATTACAATAATATTATCAATTGTCACAGTAAAATTATGCACATTATAACATTGTAACATCATACGATCTTATGATATTACAATGATATTATCATTGTCGCAGTAGGGTCATTGTAAGATATTAGGCTCGGCCGCGATGGTTTTCAATAGGTAATTCAATTCATTTTTTAAGAACCAAAATTTAACCATATTATTTATTTAATTGTACTAAAATTACTTTCGATTTTAACAATTTTGGTTCTATTAATGTGCAATATTTGGTTCCCTATTCATACACTGTGGTAATCATTAGAGAGATTGCATTAGTTTTAAACTTATATATTATGGATGCTGTGTTTGATTGGTTGATTCATAGGCCTCTTCTTAACATTCCTCATCATCGAGTGGATAGGAAGAAAGTGGACAATGGCCTCTGAGTTCTTTGCTTTCTCTTTTTTTGTCTTCCTCGTCAACATCTGTGTCTCAAGGTTCACATTCGTTTAAAACTCTGGTTTTTTTATATAAAGTTTTACTGTAGTTTCTCACTTTAACCGTGGATTAAAACGTTGACAGGCCCGTATGTTAAGTGGCCAGAGGAAGCGAGGGAGAAGAGAGAGAGGTATCGATAATCTAATGGACTATAGACAAATGTCATTTGTTATCTTTAGCTTATCGATCAAAGTTGGTATGATTAAAATACAGATTGCACCTAAAAGTTGATCCTAAAGAAAGTAATTCATAATTTTTGTACCTGACATCGTTTTTTATGTAAATGTCAGTGATAATTCCTGGTAGCATTCACCGCATTTCCTCACTTTTATTTTTATGAACTTTATACGCTATGTAAGTGGAGTTATACCCTTCTTGCTCAAAACCTACAATTTGAATACAGTGCGTACAGGGTGAGTAAAAAAAGTGATAACACCTCCAAAAAGTTTGAATATCTCAAGCTATTGTTAATATTTTCAAATCAAACTTTTACCAATTACTAAAGGACTAATTTCTGATGGGGTGGCCAATTTTCATCCATTTTGGTATATAGATTGGCCAGTTATGCAAGTTTCCGCCGAGCAACCCCCCATTTTTGAATGTACTTTAATTAAAATTTTATTTTATTTCTATTTTGGCCTTGAAAAGGATTGTTGTGGTGTTTTAGAAAGAACCAGTTGTATCTACTAGCATTGCTGACTATTCGAAATGCATTCCTCCTGTTGCTACGCAGGACTGCAGTCGCTTTCGGAACGCTAGGACAGCATTGTTAATTCCAGCCTGGGGCAGTCTCTTCCAGATTGATTGTAGCACTTCCTGCAGTTCTGTCCTATTTCTAGGCTTCAGCTGGTGTTTCTGACAGAGATGCAGCATGGTTTCAAAGAGATGGTAATCCAGCCAGAGGATTTTGATAGGGAGAGTTTGGAGGCCATTCATTCTTCTTGATGAATTGCGGATTTCTCTCGCTTATCTATTCCTGTTAATGACGAGATGCATGAACCGCAGCACCATCCTGCTGAAAGATGAAACCATTTGGTAAAAGACCATTGCAATCATCAAATAGCTTGAGAAGCAAAGTATTGACGTAATACTGAGCCTTCACTGAGCGTTACCTTCTGATCAATGAAGTGCAATCTGCCCTTACCGTGTGTAGCAAATGCCATTTTTATGTAACTATAGGGGGTTGCTCTGCTGAAACTTGTATAACTGGCCAATCTAGGGATTAAGATGGATGAAAATTGGCCACCCCATCAAAAATTAGTCCTTTATTAATTGGTAAAAGTTTGATATGAAAATATTAACTATAGCCAGAGATATTCAAATTTTTTGCAGGTGTTATTACTTTTTTTACTCACCCTGTATATCGTTGATTTTCACAGTTTTGACGAGTTTTATCAATGTATTGTTTTCATTAAGTCATAGACTGCTGCTGGAATCTTCCTTTCTTTGTGTAGCCCGGCATGCTTTACAAACTTAGAGGGCTCGCCAATGATTAAACACTCTTGGCCATACTAGTGGCGTCTTGAAGTATAAGTTACATAATTTAGTACGGTGGATTCACGGCCACTGATATTTGACAGTCTTCTGCATCTTGACTATAATTATGTGGAAAACCTCCCTATTCTCCCAATTTGAAACCTTTATGTTACATATTTATGGAGAAATGAGAAGTTACAGTAGTCTGAGCCCGAAATTACTGGACGTTAGCCAGCTAAAGGAAGCCTTGCAGGTTATCTTTAATGAGCCACCCAACCAATAATGATTTACGCACTTTTTTGAAAAGCTTGCAGTTATATATTGTATTTATTGTAGGCGAACAGTGTACTTCATTCATCCTTATGCCTTTAACAAATGACCAAATGGTCGTTTAGTTGCTCAAGATTGAAAGTCATCAGTGGTCGTGAATCTAGGCACCAAGTAACATAATGCTATGTAAAGTAACATATGCTTCAAGACGCCGCAAGTGTGGACAGGATTTAAGGGTTATTGCAAGGCAGCTAATTTTATAGCCTAGTAAATAAAGCGGGGCTACACAAAACAAGCGGTCTGCGACTGAATGAATGCGGTAAAACTCTCAGTATACATGTCATTCAGTCTAAGCAGTATACATGTCATTCAGTGCACTGCATTAGCACTTTATCGATACAGAAAGTATCAGAAACATCCACAAAGATGTACTGAAAAGGCAGATACAGGCTATATACAGAAATACTTTAATATTCCGTTGTTGAAACTATACATTCATTGTTTTAAAAAAGTTGGATTTATAGGCAAATTAGGCAAATATATGCTAATTAAGTATGAAAATGAATATGGTATCAACCAAGGATGAATTGTGGATAAAACAAATATAAATATATAAACGAATGGAAAAAATCCCGACCCTGGTTAAACTGGGATTTAAGGGAAGATGATGATGATGATGATGATGATGATGATGATGATGATGATGATGATGATGATGATGATGATGATACACCAAGGACCAGAAAAAGGTTTAAACAGTGCAGGAAAGAGACACTTTACATACAATAATTATAATTTTTTCTTGCACAAATTTTTTAATTGATCAACTTTAGTTTATTTTTAAATGCTAAACCGAAGGGACCCTGATTACTGGGGAGATTCTTCCACGCGGCAATGCCTCTATTTTTAAAAACATGCGTGTCTGCAGTATTATGAAAAGGAGTAATCGTTAGAGATGTACCATTATTTCGCGATACCCCAGCTTGAAGTGTAAACGCTCGTCAGCTGTTCAAACAGTACAATTCTGTTTGATTTTAAAGCAGGTCAGATTATGTCAATTTAATATACGTAGTTCAAGACACTCTGAATCACGGTGAGATTGCTCTCTTGTATATCTGAGTAATAGCATCAGTGAATAAACTGAGCTAGTAACACTGTGTACTGAATATTGCACACTGTATACTGAACATGGTATATTGTATACTGAATAGTATCAGTGATTTACACTAATGTAATGTCAGTAGGCTTATATACATTGGGTATAGGCCTATATTGCATTACAGTATGGTAATACGAAAATGAAATTGTTCTGCTATTACAGACCAGTTCTGACGACTTTTCTGTTCATGGCCAGAGCTTTTATAGCCGGAGGATTTCAAGCGGCCTACGTGTACACACCTGAGGTTGGCCATCTTAATCCTACATCTGATTATTTCTGTGTCTATTGACATATATAACCCCGTGTATGTGATTGTGATTTAAGTGCACTGAGTTTATAACTTAATGGATACACTGCATATATACAAGGTATATATACATATATATATATATATATATATATATATATATATATATCTTAGTGCACTGCTTACTGGCAGGTCCATATAACGCCTCCAATCTTCTCTGTCTTCCGCCTTCCTCTTCATTTCCACATATGAGTGGGTCTTTAAATCATCTAACATACCTAATTTCGGCCTGCCCCAGCCTCTTTTTCCTTCCATTCTACCTTCTATGACCTCTATTAATAGACCTTCCCCCCTTAGAATGTGTCCTATCCAAATCTTCTTCCTATTTCTTGATACATTTATCAACTGTCTATCCGTGCCAACTCTCTCCAGAACTTCCTCATTTTTGTAACCTTTTGAGTCCAGCTAATCCTTTCCATTGTTCTCCATATCCACATTTCCAATGCCTCAATTTTCCTAATGTCTTCCTTCCTTAAGGTCCATGTTGCCTTCAGTAAGGTCCGTCCCACACCATATCATCAGTCAATCTCATATTTTTCATGTCCTTCTTAATTACCACATCCCACGTCAATTGTGGTCTACCTAACTCTAGCTTGACTTCCAGCTCTTCCCTCCAAACTCTCTTTACTACATCCTCATCTGCCTTTCTCACAATATGCCCATACCGTCTCAACTTAGACTGAGCCAACCTATCACTAATCTTCTCAACACTCATATTCATAGTTACATATTCATTTTCCATTTTGTCCTTCCTAGTTTTACCATACATTAAACGCAACATTCTCATGTCTGCCACTTACAAACTCTACAAATGTCCCATTTTAATGCCCGACACTCAGAACGATACATCATTACTGGCCTTACCACAGAAGTAAAAGAATATGTACAGTGTGTGCATTAAAAAAGTATCCCCTAGGTAAATTGCGATAGCTTGGTCAATTTTAAATATTTTGGCTAGAAATTCTAATCGACTGTAGTCGAAGAATTTTCCGTAAGCTTTGTAGAAATATTTTGAATAGGACCGGAGTAATTCCAGTTTTACGACAAAACTTGATTTTTAAAATTGACTGGACATTATAATTGAAGGTAGATGTTTTTACTTCTCAATTAACTTTTGCCTGACAAAGTTAAAACAAAAATGACGTCAGGCTAATGGGCTAATGATATCAACCTAATAGACTAGTAGCTTGGCTAGACTAGTTAATAATTGCTGTGACATTTAATGAAAACTTTTAAGAAAAAATCTAATAAATGAGCTAGATTTTCAATAATTGATTCAAAGTAGCAGCAACAGGTCAAAATTCTCAAGCATAAGAATGCTTTCGCTTGAAGACCGAATGAAAATTCAAACGTTAATTACTTGATCTTTATTTCTGGGGAAACCATTTTGGAAAAGCATCATGTTTTCAAACCCCACCCCAGAAACACGACGGAATTAAAGTGACCTAGGAAGATACCGTCGACCTTGACATCAGGATAATGAAATATACTAAGATATTTACAAAGTCCTGGACCAGGTTCAAATCTCAGAGATGATAGTCAATAGCGGGAGAGCTAATATAATTTTCAATGTCTTAATTATTTAAATACCTAATCTAAGAAGCATTCAAACAACTGCAGAAATTGTTATTAATTAAAGGAATATGAATTCCTTAATTAATGTTTTAAAAAATAATGAAATGGAATTGATTCTATTGACATTTATGTTGCATGTTAAATGGAAAATTTTGTATTTATAAAACATGGATAACTCCGGCCCCATATAAATATTTCCACAAAATGTGAAAATCTTGTGGCAAAATTCTACCTCAGCATACTCTTAGAATTTCAAAGCAAAATGGTAAGAAGTTATTAAGCTATCTCAATTTTGCTAGGGCATTATTATTTTAATGCGCAGCCTGTATGTATATATATATATATATTATATTTCAAACTAATAGACTAACATTTAGTATTATTATATATATTATATATACATATATATATATATATATATATATATATATATATATATATATATCTATTATTATATATATATATATATATATATATATATAGACACACGCACACACAAACTGTGTGTGTGTCTGTGTGTGTAAGATATGCGTATGCATGTATAACAATGTGTATTATTGTATACTGAGGATCATCAAAACCAAACTCTTGTTTTTTCGCTAATCTTTCTTTCAATGCTTCACGTCCGATGAAATTGGACGCTCACTGGTGTACTGTATTAACTGATTTGTTTACTAATTAACGCAATACCATCATTGCTGAAGGTTATTAGATAGATGGTGAGATGAATTGCTTTATAAGACATTTCTATGGCTCAAGGAGTCAAGGTGTTCATAATTGAAATTAAGTTGTTAGCAATCGATCGATTGATAGATTGGTTAATGAAGTATTTAATTGATTTAATGATAATTTATTAAGTGATTGATTTATTGACTGTTTGATTTATTAATTCATAGATTGATTGATGTACTGACTGACCGATTGTGTAAATGCTTGATTGATAGAATGATTGATTGGTAGATTTTTAAATTATTGATTGATTAATTATTGTCTGATCTACTGACAAAAATTTAATTTTATTGACTGATAGATTAATTATTTGACTGATCCCATGTTTATTTGATTAATTGAATTGATTGATTAATTGATTGATTGATGGTGCTAGGTGTATCCCACCACGACAAGAGCTCTGGGACTGGGTGTTTGCAGTGGGATGGCCCGTGTGGGGGCTCTCGTCACGCCTTTTTTTGCCCAGGTATCACTGTGCTTGTGTGTGTAGCTGCTCACGTGTGTACTTGTGTATACTGCATATTTAGCATCGCTCTACCCGATCCTTTGCCGCCGTCAGACGTATAATTGTTGCACTGTTGCCTAGAGAAAACTGTTGTCATGGGAAAAGAGAAGGAATAAATATAATGGACTAGATGTTGGAGAATCGTACTGAAGAACATCATTTAGATCTAATTGGCTGTAGCAAGATCTAGATGATCACAAGACATAGTAGCAAATTCATAACTGCACACTTGCTAAAAGAAAAAAAAATCAAGCGGTTAAATGCTAGAAACAATTTTAAAATAAAAAAATAGGTTTAGAATAGATTTAAACAAAAATAGGTTTCAACCATTACAATATTGTTGGTCATAGTTTACCTATAGTCCAGTTTAATCCTATTCTAAGCAACGCTCATTGTTTTGAAATAAGAATGGTAATTAATTACTTCCTTCAGACATGAACAAGCATGCTACATGGTAAGAGTTTTCGTACCGTGTAGCATGCGTTTTCTTGTCTGAAGGAAGTAATTAATTACCATTCATTAATTTCATTAATACATTTCATTCATCAATACATTTCATTAATTAATTGCTTTCGTTCATTTCCTGCCTTTGCTATTACTTTATGTAATATGTTATACACGTAATATGAGAATCTACCCCTCTCCCTGGAGGGCCATCAACCAGTTCAACTGCGATTCTGCACATCTTTATGACACATGGACACATTCTAAGGGGGGAAGTCTACTAAAGGAGGTCATAGAAGGCAGAATGGAAGGAAATAGAGGCAGAGGCAGGCCGAGATTAGGTATGTTAGATGATTTAAAGATCCACTCATATGTAGACATGAAAAGGAAAGCGGAAGACAGAGAAGAGTGGAGGCGTTATATACCATGGACCTGCAAGTAGGCTGCTCAATGAGAGAGATGTGTTCTACCAAACATTATCTCTCATTTATATTATATTAAACTCAGAACGAGTGAAATTTATTTACTGTACCGTAAGATTTCTATGTTCAAATTGATTTGTTTGATCAGATAAGCCGAGCTTCGGAAGTGGCTATGAAAGTGAAAAACGTTATGTGTAATACTAGGCTAGTCGTTTCTTTTCATTCTGCTCAGTGAAACTCTCTAAGACTATACGGCCTAGGTTTTATGCCTCGGAACAAGTATGGCGCTGACTCGACCGTTACGGTATGATAATAGAACATGTTGTTTGTTGCAGGTGCTGTTGAAGACCTCGATATATCTGGCTGTCAGCTCTTATGGCGTGATGGCGCTGCTCGGTGGAGTTCTCTCTCTAGTTCTTCCCATAGAAACTAAGAACAGAGAACTTCTGGTAATTCGCCTTAATGATCATGTATAGAGATCATGTATAGAGGATAGGTCTTGCAAAAGCCTGTGCGTGTTTTGAGAGTTGACTAAGTTAATTGCTGAAGAAGCAGAAGAAATCTAAAAGTTTGTGGCTTCTTTTTATTTAGGCGGATGTGCGGCAAGCTCTGAGTCTTGCTGGTATTAAAGTAGATAGCTTTACTGATCAATTGTTACGCTGATGAAGTATAAGCTAGTTCGTCTGTGCAAAGTGAGGTGTAATCTCGTATAGTGGCAATTTTTATCGTATTTTACGTCTATGTTATCTATGTTACGTCTATCTTATTGCTCTGCCTAGCTGTAGATCAGCAGCATAGAACTTCTCTATATCTTGTCTTTTCTTCTAATTTCTGGCTGGAGCCAGTGGCGATGTAGGTAGGACACTTGTCCACAGATAAGTATGTGCGGGATTTAAATCCTGGGTTCGCCCGTCGCTTACGAGTGATGAAACTGACGTTAACATTAGCTTTGCCAGTTTTTAACTACATACGAAGGAGTTGCAAAGTCGTCACTATTCAATGTTTCTTTTATTAATTTTCATTCCATCTTTCCTTCTGTTACCAAAATCACAAACCGTCCATACCATCACAGGATGCACTATTTGTAAGCCATTTTTGAATAAATAGTTTAGTGTTAGTTCTATTTCGTAGTGTTAGTGCCATTTCTTACTGCCTTTGCTATTTCTTTGTTGTATTGCTCTTTCGTGGTGTTAGTGGAGTTATTCTTAGTGGTGTTAGTGTCTTTTCCTAATGTTAGTGCCATTTCTTAGTATCACTGCTCTTTCGTAGTGTTAGTTGTTGTGTCGTTTCATAATGTTTGTGCTATTTCTTAATGTTATAATCAAGTATTGGTAAGTGACATCATCAAGAGAAGAAGAATGAAATGGGCTGGACATGTGATGCGCATGTAAGAAAACAGAAACTCTCGAAAAAATATTTTAACTACAATGAAGATGGCAAAAGAATTGTGGGAAGCCCTAAAAGAAGATGGAAAGGCTGTCGCGAAGAAGACCCAAAGGCTGATGGAATTTGTGAATGCATTTGTGGGAGAACAGAAGGAAGAAAAAGAACTAACATCAAGGAAATGGCGAAGAAATAGTCTTATGGAGCTCTTTTTATGTATATTGTGCAGTCGTTTATGTATATTGTGTATGTCAAACATTTTTCTATCATTGACTTCGTGGCTTAAATGGATCTTTCAAGTTCTTTCCTTTTATTATTTTCGTTTATTACTTGAAATCTGACATATCGCAGAAAATGTACACACATTCAAATGGCAATATAGAAAGCAATAAACATAAGCAGACATTGTTTCAACAACAACAAAAAACTTGATAAGAGTCTTTATATAGCATTCTCTAATTATAAAACCTTTCCTTTAACCTTCTGAAGTCTTCTGTCACATGTGATAACCTTAACTACAAACTTTTGTGTTTGATTCATCGACTTTGGTCATCGTAATTCTGATCATAGACGTTTGAAACATTATCTACATATGATCCTGTATCGTAGCTATTGAGATTAGCGTGAAATTAGCTTTATGCTGTGTGACGTTGTCATAGATGACAGAAGCACTCTAATTATGTAGTTATTGTTGACATTTGTTGTTGTATTTTAGAGCGGTCTCTCACCGTCCACATCTCACTACTCCTCACCCGGGTCTCATCGTCAGCACGATGCTGGTAGACTCTCGTCCTCCTCTTCGTTTCACTCCACAACAGGCTGTCACCATCTCAGCTCCAGCAAGCTGCTGTCAGATAGCTCCTCCCCCTTCTACACCACTGCTGGCTGTCAGCAGCTGCAAGCTGTTAGCTCACCTTCCAAGGGTTCTCCAGTCGATTCAGCAGCAAGCAGTCACTATCAGAGCTCCAGCAAACCTGATAATTCCTCCGCGCCTCTGTACTCTACTGCGTCATCTCAGCTACAGTAAGCTGATAGTGATGATTGTTTCATTGTTTCAGCTCGTAGTCTCAGTCTTAGCAACTACTGCTAGTATACTTACTGCTTCTTCTTCTTTCAGTTCTACTATTACCCGTATACCCGTATGCGTTGCAGCACCAGCAAGCTGTTGTAGAAATATCATGTGTACCTTACAGGCTGCTATTGGCTTTGTGAATGTTAAACTTAAGAATCTCAATGTAAATTGCCACATAGATTCACAAGAATCTTAAATTGTATGATATAAATGTAGTGGATTAGCAGAAATATCATTATTAATTGTTTTATATATATATATATATATATATATATATATATATATATATATATATAAAAGATAAAGGTTATGAGAGTGTCCAATAATAAAGGTGAAGTTAATATTACAATAAATGGTACGAAATTGGAACAGGTAAGGAGTCTCAAATATTTGGTTCATACTGTAACCGATGTTGGGAAATGTGAGACAGAAATATGTTGTAGGATTGCACAAGCAAAGCGGCCTTTGGTAGTAGAAAAGAACTATTAACAAAAAGTCTAAAGAAAGACACAAAGATAAAGATAGTGAAAACTTTGCTTTGGACCACGCTATTGTATGGATGTCAAACATGGACCTTAAGGAAGGAAGATATTAGGAAACTGGAGGCATTGGAAATGTGGATTTGGAGAAGAATGGATAGGATTAGCTGGACTCAAAAGGTTACAAATGAGGAAGTCCTGGAGAGAGTTGGCACAGATAGACAGTTGATAAATGTATTAAGAAATAGGAAGAAGAGATGGATAGGACACATTCTAAGGGGGCAAGGTCTATTAAAAGAAGTCATAGAAGGTAGAATGGAAGGTAAAAGAGGCAGGGGCAGGCCGAGATTAGGTATGTTAGATTATTTAAAGATCCACTCATATGTGGAAATGAGGAGGAAGGCGGAAGACAGAGAAGAGTGGAGGCAGTGCACTAAGAGATATATATATATGTATATATATGTATATATATATATATATATATATATATATATATATATATATATATATATATATATATATATATATATGTATGTGTATGTATTTATACCTACATTTGCTTTAGCAGCTAGGCATATATATATTTATATACCTACATGTCAGTGGGGTGATAGGAGGGCGTGATTAAGTGTTTAATTTATGTGTCTCGCCGGTCAAGGTCGATGTGCAGCATTCAGTCATAGGTGGGATGTGACACAGTGGCAGTAGCGAGGGGGGCAGGATGTGGTATATATATACCACATAATATATAACCACATGATATATATATATATATATATATATATATATATATATATATATATATATATATATATATATATATATATATATATCATGTGATATATATATATATCACATTGATATATATATATATATATATATATATATCAAGATTACTTGTAACATTTTAATTGAGCTCTAAATATTTGTGCACACTTTTATAAAGGCAACGATTACTAATAACCATGGAAAGGAATGGAGGAAATAACGAAAACTACAAATACAGCAACTAAGAAAGGAAACATTGTAAACACATGCGGTATGTCATGTGTGTAACTATACGGAATAAAACTAAAAAAAAGTGTGTCACCCCGAAGTGCTCCTCAAGATTAAAGTTGGCCCTCCAAGTTTACATCCTGGCTGTGCCCCTGGTCTGACAAGAAATGCTTGGTACCCGTGTGGTGCTCTATCTGCAAATCTGTGCTTCACCACAATGTGATGCACAGTTTGCAGTTTGATGATATTATGGCTCGTCTATGCATTACTAATGTGATTGCTAAACCATGACTGAATGAGTGCAACGTAGGCTAATAATGCGATTAAGGGATTTGTCTTGTTAAGGACATGTGATGTGTCTTGCTAAGGACATGTGATGTGTCTTGTTAAGGACGTGATGTGTCTTGTTAAGGACATGTGATGTGTCTTGTTAAGGACGTGATGTGTCTTGTTAAGGACATGTGATGTGTCTCGTTAAGGACATGTGATGTGTCTTGTTAAGGACATGTGATGTGTCTTGTTAAGGACGTGATGTGTCTTGTTAAGTACATGTGATGTGTCTTGTTAAGGACATGTGATGTGTCTTGTTAAGGACATGTGATGTGTCTTGTTATGGACATGTGATATGTCTTGTTATGGACATGTGATATGTCTTGTTAAGGACATGTGATATGTCTTGTTATGGACATGTGATATGTCTTGTTAAGGACATGTGATATGTCTTGTTATGGACATGTGATATGTCTTGTTAAGGACATGTGATATGTCTTGTTAAGGACATGTGATGTGTCTTGTTATGGACATGTGATATGTCTTGTTAAGTACATGTGATATGTCTTGTTAAGGACATGTGATATGTCTTGTTAAGGACATGTGATGTGTCTTGTTAAGGACATGTCTTGACTTTTCTTAACGATTGCATGAATATCTTTGACGACTAAATCATGAAATGAAGCAAGAGCGATGGAGACGGGTAGATTTTCAGCGTAAGCTGTATATTTATTTTATATAATTTTTTGAATTTGTTGTGAAATTATTTATTTTATTAGTTATTTCTGACCAGTGTCATGCATGTGAGATATTGTACAGTATATTCAGTATTCACTGTGTAAGTATTGTGACTCTTAATCTTTGGCTTTTCGCTTCTTTGTCTTCTAAGGTGATATTTTGTAATATGTAGTGTTGCTTAATGTGCAAAATATTCGAAATAAGCTACGAAAACATTTTCCAATTTCTCTAGCTTGTGTCCGTTTGTAACATATTTAAGGACTATTATGGAATTTATGGATGTGGCCTTCGAGTTGTGATCTTTTGCGAGTGCCGAGTTTGATGAGCTTTGAGATTTTAAGCCTCCGAATCCTAATTCCAAATCCCAGGTCATTTAACAATGAATAATTCCATAGTGATCATTCCTGAATCACCGCTAGCTGCAATATCAGAGGCATCGATGATAAATAACGATCAGATTGAGAAGAAAGTTTAAAAAGTACTAAATGAATCATAAGTAATAAAATCCTGTATATATGTGTTCTCTCTCTCTCTCTGTCTCTCTCTTTCTGTCTCTCTCTCTCTCTCTCTCTCTCTCTCTCTCTCTCTCTATCTCTCTCTCTCTCTCTCTCTCTATTATTAAGTTTATCTTATCAGGCAAGCACTTTACCCATTTGACGACAGTTATACAAATTATGTTTAGATATTAATACTCTGCAGATTTTGTGTATTAAATTCAATTATTTTGTACTTTTTGTACTTAATATAGAAAAATAATTTTTTTTGTACTTTTTCTGTGTTTTTTTCCATTGTCACTTCTACAACGTTATAAAATAAAAATCTTATTTTAATAAGATCTTATTTTAATTACCACAAAATTACACTCAAATAAACAAAGAAATAGCCTATATTGATGTAAGTGAGCGAAATTTGGTACAATAGTGCCAAATTTTAACCTCTGTAATCATAGAAATTATATGATACTATGATAGAATAATAATATTAAAAATAATAATAACAACCTTTGTAATCTTCACTTACTGCCTTTGAGACCATGGGCCCCATCGACTCTTCACCTCAGATTTCATAGATGAATTGAGCAGTAGAACCAGCGCAATCACAGGAGATCAGCGAGAAAAGTCATTTCTGTGGCATCGCCTGTCAATTGCACTCCAGCGCTACAATCCTGTCTCCTTTCGCGTCACATTCGCTGATGCATCTTCTCATACTTACTATACTATATTGATACTTTTAATATTTCATAAGAACAATCGGAAATGACTGATTATTAGTTATCATAATAATAATGATGATGATGATAGTAGTAAAAATAATAATGTTAATTGCGACACCTACTATGATAAACTTTCTGAAGTCTCAGTACATAAAATATTGAAAATCTCGATGTGTTCTATATATTAGTAATAAGAGTAGGCCTAATATGAGTTTTTAATATCAATATTTTCGTAGATTGTCTTTTATAGGCACGCTGTAAATGCATGCTTTAAATACCGTTTATTTCAACTTTATTTAATTGTATTGAATCCTTTTTGTGCTTATTTTAATCATTTATATTGAAACTGATTGAAATATAATTATAATTATTGATATAAATTTGTATAGCATTCTATTGGCTAATAAGCCTGCGCCATGTAAATAGTTGCTTTTTAGTAACATTTTCTGCTTGAGATGTATTTTATAATAGTTTTTGTTTTTGTTCTTAATCTCGTAAGTTCATTGACCATGTTCAGATTGTAGGTGGTATTTTTGGTTATTATTATCATTGCAGCGATATATTCGTTTGTAGCCCTATTTAATAGTTACAGTTTTCTAAAGTCTAACTCGCTCTGCTTTAATATGATTGGTGTACATGACGCTAACAAGTGATTTTTTCATTATTGTATGTAATAAAGTAACTATTGTAGTTTATTTTGTGTAGTGTTATCGTAGTATCGGGAATCACTAAACGATTAAAATTCATGAAGATATTGATAAGCTATAAGTATATACGTGTCGTTAAGATATTGGTAAAACTTAAAGGATTTTGAATTTACGAATTCAAATTAATCTTTCTGCTCTATTTGAATGTGTTAGTGAAATTTTTGTTAATATTTAAGTCTCGTCACTTTGTTATAGATAAAAACACGTGTATAAGTCTTCTTCAATTCGCAACATTCCGCATACTGTGTATCTTAAAACTCATCCATTTTGTCTCTACCCTAATTTAACTGTTCACATCGATTCATAGCTTTTATGTGGTTCGATTTGTCACTTTATAATTTATCCCAGTCCCAATTATTGAGATGAGTCTGCAAGTTCTATTTCATTAATTTAATTATATTACTGCAATTAATATTTATTAAGTACAATTTTGCCATTATCTTATGAAAAGAACGATTGTTTACTGCAGAGATGTTATGAATTTTACTTAATAGTTATGTCTGATGATTCTATGATTGAAAATCATTTTCTGTCAGATGATTTTGTTTCTTAAATCATTTAAAAATGATTTTAAATGACACTGCTTCTACCTCACAAATCATTTTGTGAGCTAAAACTAGGCAGTAGTTAGTGTTTTCATGCAACATATTGTATATCATGCTACTTTATTATATGATATCGGTACTATTACTATTATTAGTCGTAGTAGTCGTATTTTTATTTTTATTCTATCGTATTTAATACATGAGCCAAGGCTTAGAGCTTAGAATCTGGCATTCGTCGTTATTAATTTAAACATTAAAGATACACGCTGTATCTCATGAAGGTCTGCAGAGCTTCATAAATATTGTATTATTGCTTGAACGTTGGCGCATGGTTGGGAGGTTTTCTTTCAGACTTGCTGTGGAAGAGTTAGCACTGCACTCGGGTTTTTAGTTTTCTTAGTGAATGATTTAAAATACAATAAACACTACCAGAGTTCAATCACCGAGTTTTATTGTTATAGCAGATGATGTACGTTTGTAGACACAACGCAACTTGCCCTCATGTTTTAAATGCTTCTAGTCTTAAATGCTCTTAAGTTTCTTTTGTAACTAAACAGACACTGCATACGTACTCTCGAGTATATTATTAATTTTGTTTCCTTACTATTTGTTATATTTTGTGGTTAATGGATAATATTTATATTTATAATTTCGGCAATTATATTATTAAATTATAAAAATGTGTTTGGTGGTAAATTTCATGACGTTTGAAGGTCAAACTGTGCGTCAAACTGTGGTCAGACAGTGCTTTTTCATATGACTGCGTATTGAAGAATGAAGAACAATATCTTTATATTTGGATCTAGAAGCTAAAGCCAAATTTAACCTAAGTTTCCGGCTCGATAGCGTGTCAGTGCCCCGTGTTGTGTCCGGAGCATTAAGAATAGACCAATCGTAAACTGCGCGTGTCGCAAGTAGCGACTGAGCAAAAGCTTAGGAAGGCAACAGGAAACCACCTCAGAAGCCATATTATTCCAAAGTTATACATAAAGGTGTGCATAGCCTTTTGTTATTAATTTATTGATCGATAGAGTGCTCTTTATGGAGCTGCATGTGAGTAGGAATATGTACCTTGGACTTGCCATTCGGACTTGCCATTCGGCAGAACACTAGAGAGAGAGAGAGAGCATGTCAGTGTCTGGGAGAGCACTGATGAGAGTCCTCACTAACCGGCTCAGCTCCACGTAACATTGAGATAACACTGAAACATTGACATGAATTGATCTGTCGAAGTCGGTAAGATACTCGACCGCGGATCAGATGGTGTGGGGTTCAAATCCTGGGCTCGCCCGTCACTGACATCGCTTTCAAGTGAAGAAACTGACGTTAACCTTAGCTTTACCAGCTTTTTAGCAACGGTCTTACTTCGGTTTTAAGCCATAGAAGTGTATAATGTATGCATATTATACGATGGCTAATAACCGATGGCTTACAGATAAATTCCAGAACGAGAAGTTAGTATAGTATAACTGATACTATTCAAGCTGCGGCCTACCTATTAACTATAATTTATCTGTCTTTACAAGACACGACACCAAGAATACAGCGTATCTGCCAATACCATCCCGATATCTCGTTATAAAATAATCAACATTGAATTTTATATGAAAGTAGCCAAACTCACTCTAATAGCAATTAGTAGCTCTCTTACCATCAAACGACGAGGCCTCTCACACTTTTCGCGCATACTTTGCTCGCCTAAACATTACCTGATGAAGGCAGCGAGACAACGCTTGAGCACCAATACTAAGCGTAAGTAGTTGGTCGCTGGAGTGCCCTCACTCTTAAAGAGTGGACTGTTACGTTAGACCTGCCGTAGAGTTGATTGCCAGAGAGAAAGAGAGCTACTACCGCAGTACGTAGTTGTATCTAAATATCTATAGTAGTTGTATCTATAGTTCTTATCTAATCTGTCGAGACTCAAGACTTGCTGAGTCGGACGATCAGACAGCTCTTCTTGCAAGAATTGCGTCAATAATTAAGAGAATTCAAAGCCAGCCTTTTTCTACGCTTGCTTATAACTAATTAGTAGCTTAGAATTTAAAGTTTAACTCATCAAAAGTGTTGCACGGTTGATCACAAATATTATTCCTTCACTTCAAGAACAATGACTAGTAGACTCTGTATATGTATTTCTTAAATATCTAACATTGCAATCATGTGTCTTCACAAGTTAAATACAACAAGTATCAGCGCCTCATCATACTGCATCACTCTTCAAAAATAATCTCTAAATATAGATTTACTTCAAATAAAGTTGACAATGCATTGCATGTTATATTTCAATAACTAACATAAACTTCAGACAATACTAGAACTAGACTCAAATTTTTGCTAAGAACAAAATTATAAAATATATTGCTTAACAAAATTACTAGTTATAAATTGCATTGCATGCACTCAACATCAGCAGGTTTCGTTAACAAGAACTGCCTTTGATCATTTGTATCAGCACCACCTCCACACTGTGTCACTACCTCCATACTGTGTCACTACCACCACACTGTGTCACTACCTCCACACAGTGTCACTACCTCCATACTGTGTTACTACTTCCACACTGTGTTACTACCTCCACACTGTGTCACTACCTCCACATTACCTCCACACTGTGTCACTACCTCCACACTGTGTCACTACCACCACACTGTGTCACTGCCTCCACACAGTGTCACTACCTCCACACTGTGTCACACACTTGCTGAGCACAGGCTAATAGTCCAATCTCTTTTAAACGTCGTTAGCATGTGTCTGACAGAGGCCTGTGCATTCAATTCATAATTATGTAGAATAAAAAAGACAGAATATACACCAACCACATCGCACTATGTAATTATTAAGTAAGCCCAGCTACACAGTACACACCGTATGCATATAAAACTGCAAATCTCAATTTGCTTATAAATTATTAAGTAAGCCCAGCTACACAGTACACACCGTATGCATATAAAACTGCAAATCTCAATTTGCTTATAAATTTAATTAACAGGCAGGGAAAACTCTGAACTGCTTAGAGACATATTGGCACACTGGGTCGAGTACTTATAAAGGAATCCATAATGTTTGCATCAAGTAGCCTGAGACACAGCAATGGAGCTACCACAGAGCAAGGAGCAAAGAGTCTCCATAGCTCAGTTCCTCACAGCACGAAGTAATAAACATAGAAAAGAGTAAAAATAAGATTCAACAGCCTACAAACACTCTCTTGTTTGGCAAATAGATTGGCACTGTTTGCAACTTACATGCATATCTTTACTCTGAGGAATTTATTGGCACTGTTTGCAACTTACATGCATATCTTTACTCTGAGGAATTGCCCAGCTTGATGTAGCCTTACAAAGAATATCTTCAGCATCCAGTGAACGATCTTACCACTATCATCATCGCTTCATCAATCAATCCAAAACAATTTAACCTTTGATTCCTCGCAAGGAGATCAATCAATCAATAAGAATTTAACGTCCGGTTCCTCGCCATAAGGCAATGTCAGGGACGTCTCTTGCAGACACTACTCAAACAGACGCCAAAGCACCACACGATGACGACTGAGTGCACAGAGACCACAAGAGAAAGCGAGATCAAAACAGTGCAAGTCCAAGATCCAAGGCAAGCGGGTCAAAATTTAGACCTATGGCGGAAAGAGATGGGTTTCTAGCTTGGCAAGAAAGTACCAATACAATTACAAGATCGAAGGTCTTGTGGCAGAGAGTTCCATATTGTGGGAGCAGAAAATATGAAGGAGCGTCTGCCCATGGCAGATTTAATATTTGGTACGGTGAGAAGGTTTTTACTAGAGGAACGAAGACTACGAGAGGGTTGATAGATGGATAAAAGATCAGATAGATTGAATGGTTTACCATAATTTAAACTTTTGAAGGTCAAGGAAGCTATCTTGAATTTTATACGTTCCGATACTGGTAGCCAGTGCATGTATGAAAAGTCAAATATGACTTTTCTGACATTTCTCTGTGGAAGCCTCACGTTTTAAACAATGCTAGCAACAACCACAAACTTTCTCATCGCTTAGATATTACACTCACAGTAGAGCTTTCAATCAACCCAGTAATTATATGAAAAGTGTGACATGGTTGCTTTGGCTAAGTAATTAGTTAGAACACTATTATAAGATTCTTTAATACCTTCTGGTACAGTAGATAGCCGGCACAGTGACACTGACACTAGCACTGTACATGATGTACACTGGCCTGGGCATCAAACCCACATCAAGCTTATTTCACTTACTTCTACATCTGAAGAAGCCAGCAAACTTATTGTCAACATTTGTAACTGTTTCACACGGTCAGTCAGCTAGAATATTAAATTATCATTATTGGTCTAATGATGCAATAAGATGATACGACTTCAAGTTGTATTTTCGTAGCTCAACTTTGAAGAGAACACTATCAAGTCTAGCTCTAGTCAACCTTAATCAAAACAACTTTTAACCCGTAACAATAGACATACAAACAGAACCAACAGGAAAGTTGTTATAATGGATAATTTACATAAGAAATATGATTAGTAATATGATTATTCGTTTTGCCTATGCTTTGAATTGCACTTCAATTGTTACTGACTGGAACAGTGGTAATATTTAATAGTCAATTCTGTGAGTTGTTCTAACTACATGCTGCTGTGTGTTAAAGTCAGGGATCTTGAGCAGAGAACAACAACAACACGAGTAGCAGCAGCAACTCTTGATACTCTTACAGTAACATCATCACATGACTGACAGAAAATCCTGATTGACTGATTTCAGTTCACTCAAGAAAGAACAATCAGTTTAAGATATCAATCATAAGTCCTTGCGAGCTTTCTTCTTCTTCTTTACTGTGACGTCAGATGATGGGGCATCTCCTGTAAAAAACAATACTTATAAACTTACAACAGCCAAACCTTACACCAGATTATTCACTTAACATGACAAGTACATCAAAAGTTAAAAATAATGTGCCATTAATATTGCACAAAGTGAAAGGAAGAACCAGGTTATGATTCTAGAGCAAAAAATTATTATCAGGTCAACTGACTATTACGTCTGACAGAGCAGCCTGCACTGCCTGTCTATGGAGCAGTGGTCTTGAGAGAGCAGCCTGCACTGCCTGTCTATGGAGTAGTTATATTGAGAGAGCAGCCTGTATTGCCTGTCTATGGAGCAGTTATCTTGAGAGAGCAGCCTGTACTGCCTATCTATGGAGCAGTTATCTTGAGAGAGCAGCCTGTACTGACTGTCTATAGAACAGTTATCTTGAGAGAGCTGCCTGCACTGCCTGTCTATAGAGCAGTTATCTTGAGAGAGCAGCCTGTACTGCCTGTCTATAGAGCAGTTATCTTGAGAGAGCAGCCTGTACTGCCTGTCTATAGAGCAGTTATCTTGACAGAGCAGCCTGTACTGCCTGTCTATAGAGCAGTTATCTTGAGAGAACAGCCTGCCTCAAAACGGATGGAACACACCAGAAAGACAGAGAGAGAGAGAGAGATTAGATTGCAATGACAACAAATGAAATGCAGTAGAACTAGTAAAAGAGAAGATCAAGAACTAGCAAAAGAGAAGATCAAGAACTAGTAAAATAGAAGATCAAGAACTAGCAAAAGAGAAGATCAAGAACTAGCAAAAGAGAAGATCAAGAACCAGCAAAAGAGAAGATCAAGAACTAGCAAAAAGAGAAGATCAAGAACTAGCAAAATAGAAGAACTAGCAAAAAGAGAAGATTATACCTAATTCATCAAAGAGGACGGCTGTAGAAGTCTTGGGCTCCTCTAGAGACTGCGACATAGAGGCAGGCAGATGATTGGACGGGGCTGAAGGCACACTGGTTATTTGAAGTGAAGTGTCAGTGACTGAGGGAGACGACTCGATGACTGTGTGTTGCACATCACTAACATCATCTGTCAGCTCTCTACTGCTAGCAGACTAGCACAATACAACAGAATTTACTAATTAAACCTAACACCTAACTTAATACAAAAACGTAAATATCAAACTTAACACAAAAAATAAATTTAAAACAAACTATTACTACTGTCGTCCACGAAAACTGAGAGTACCATAGAAGCGGCATATGTTAATTTAACAGGCTTAGCGTTCACTATTCATTACAAAGTCTACATTAGAAAGAGGAATACTGTACTATATATTGCATACATATTATACAGTATATTGCATAGTGTACACTACAATGAGTCCATGTAGACTGCAAATGCTTTGACATCACATCCGCAGGTTCAGGCTCCACCCATCTCAGGTTCACATATGTTATTATCAAGCCCTTTCAAGGTTAATCATATAATTTCTACTGAGAGCGTCAATTGGCAGCAAGCTCCGATATATGATTAACTTTGCATGGGTCCAAGGGGATATCATTTGCTGATTGTCCAGGGTTCTGAACCTATGTCCCTTCCCCTGTTTCACCCATACTCTCCACATACAAACTTTGGACTTCACTCATTTTCTCCACACAAAGCTTTCAGGCTCTGCTCATTCTTTCTATAACAGTTTCAGGCTTTGACCATTTTCCTTAAACAACAGACAAAATGCAAGAATATGCATTAGTAGGGCAGCCCTGATAACTGCATCAGAGTGTTAAAACCATACTCCATAAGCCCAAACACTGGCACTGAATATATTTAAAAGACAATTAGATATAAATACACAAGTCTAGAGTTGTACATGTTAAATTACAGAACTGACATATCTCTCTTAGTGCACTGCCTACTGGCAGGTCTGTGGTATATAACGCCTCCACTCTTTTCCACATATGAGTGAGTCTTTAAATCATCTAACATACCTAATCTCGGCCTGCCCCTGCCTCTTTTTTCCTTCCATTCTACCTTCTGTGACCTCTTTTAATAGACCTTTCCCCCTTAGAATGTGTCCTATCCATCTCTTCTTCCTATTTCGTAATACCTTTATCAACTGTCTATCTGTGCCAACTCTCTCCAGGACTTCCTCATTTGTAACCTTTTGAGTCCAGCTAATCCTCTCCATTCTATCCAAATCCACATTTCCAATGCCTCCAGTTTCCTAATATCTTCCTTCCTTAAGGTCCATGTTTCACATTCATACAATAGCGTGGTCCAAACCAAAGTTTTCACTATCTTTATCTTTGTGTCTTTCTTTAGACTTTTTGTTAATAGTTCTTTTCTACTACCAAAGGCCGCTTTTGCTTGTGCAATCCTACTGCATATTTCCGTCTCACATTTCCAATCATCGGTTATAGTATGAACCAAATATTTGAAACTCCTTACCTGTTCCAATTTCGTACCATTTATTGTGATATTAACTTCACCTTTATTATTGGACACTCTCATAACCTTGGTCTTTTTTATATTAATCTTCATGCCATATCTTAGGGCCGTATCATTCAGCCTATCCATTATCTTCTGCAATCCAATCTCGCTGCCCGCTACCATTCCTTGGTCATCTGCAATCGTACATCTTGTAACAAATTCCCTCCTACTTTTATTCCTTCTTCCAAGTCTTCCATGGCTTCCTCCATCATTGCCTCAGCGTAAATATTAAACAGCAGCGGCGAAATGCTACAACCTTGTCTTACTCCACGTCCTATTTCACCTTCTTCTGAGTATTCTTGTTGGATTTTGATTACTGCTTTTTGATTCATGTACAAGTTCAAAATTAGTCTTCTATCTCTCCAGTCATTTGCTATTATTTTTAAGATATTCATCATCGTTATTCATCATCACTGACATATAGACCTTTTATAAAAGGTGTTTACTTTGAATAATCATAATATATATTTTTTCATTCGTTGGATGGCGCCACAGTGCAATGTTAAACTTTATTGTTTTGCGGAAGGCAACTGCTATGTAATATATCCTAAAAATGCAATATATCCGCTCTAGATATGACACCCCTCCCCACTAAGCTTTGTATATTATGTGGGCAGAGTTACCACTACATAGTATAAAAGGTCTATACCATATTTCATCCATGTTCAACTTTATTCAAATCAATTTAAACTATAGTGTTCTATGATCAAAGCGTAGGCACCTGTGAATTCTTTCTTATCAAGCTTGCCATCAACTCGGCTACCAGTCAGTACAAAATTCTTTAGTAATCGTTTCAATGAAATAAAACGACGCAACACTCTCATGCAACACATACAAGTGAAATTACAAAAAGACTAAACAGCTTAAGATGTAATACATTTTTAAGTGGCTTACTATCAATCGAAACTACAACGCCTTTTTGAGAAGAGGCTTTGCAAAAGTAGATTTTTAATTATTACATATCAGCAGACTGTCAACTCTGTCCCAGTCAAATTTTATCAGTTACTGCATATCGGCGGACTGTCAACATCGTCTTGGTCTAATTAGAATGTTTAATTAGAAAACTGGTACAAATGTTCACTTAAAGACATTGAAAGGTAACGAATTAAGACTTTGCAAGTTACCTCAGCATGGCTGTAACTGTACAAACCTGTTTCTTATTCTTGGATTTCCCTTTCTTCGTTCCACTTTGAGTTGATAGATCAGTTCTTGTAGCATCAGGAACATGAGATTTACTAGCGGCAGCTGCAGTAACAGATGTACTATTATCAGCAACTTTAGCTGTTGCAGCAGCTTTAGCTGTTGCAGCAGCTGTATCTGTTGCAGCAGTTGCTGTGGTAGCAGCAGTTGCTGCGATAGCAGCAGTTGCTGTGGTAACAGTAGCAGTTGCTTTGGTAACAGTAGCAGTTGCTTTGGTAACAGCAGCAGTTGCTGTGGTAGCAGCAGCAGGCCTCTCATCCACATGGTTCATCGCTTCATCTCCTCCAGCCTCTGATACCTCTGAGACATCAGCCTTCAAATTCTCCTTTCCTTTCTTCTTGTTCTTCTTCTTGCCACCACTCAAGACAATGTGATCAGGCAGAGAGTCATCAGCGCTAGATGTAGCCTGACGCTCATGATGAGGTGGTGGGGCTGATATGTCATCAGTAGCTCCTGTAGACACACAACCATCGGCAATCATCAAACATCAGCTCCACAGTATGATAACATTAAAGCTATTCAACTCAGTTATACTCTAATCAGTCTTCTCTCAAGTTCCTTCATAAATACTGAGAGAATTTATAAACACATTTAATATACATAGGTAAAAATTGAAGGATTTAGGTTAAGTTGAATTTTAATTCATTTTCTGTTAGTTACAATACAAGATAAATAGATAAATGTCACTTAATCTGAAGTTAAGCATAAGAGAAACATATGTCATTTGATGAAACACCTGGTTACCCCACTGTGCCAAACATCTAAATTTTTTATCTCTAAGTAGAGTGTTTATGTATTTGAAGTTTTTTTACTTTGTCAATGGGTATCATAGGTTCAAATAGAACCGTCAAAATAAATAAGCCAAATAAATATAACTACACTTGATATGAGGACTGTTCTCGTAAGGCTACACCCTTGTAACCTGTATGTGTTAAACAATTATACAGTAAGCATAAACACTGAACAACGTCCGGCAATGTCAGCAAATAGCAAACTTTCACTTTTACGTATTAACTTCACTGCCACTAGTATCAGGTTCAACGCATTTGATATCACCTATATTGGTATCCAATAGATTGGCATTGTACCGTCCCATGAACCTCCACATACCTTCATTCGTATCCTGAGTGGGATGAGGCTTTGAGATTGTTGCAGCAGTGACAGCAGCTGTGGGTATCTGTTTGTTTGCTGCAGCAGTGACAGCAGCTGTAGGTAACTGTTTGTTTGCTGCAGTAGAGACAGTAGCTGTAGGTAACTGTTTGTTTGCTGCAGCAGTGACAGCAGCTGTAGGAGCATCAAGATTGTTCTCAGCTGCAGCGTTTGACTGCTGCTTGTTTTTGTTAACAGTAGCCGCTGCGGCAGGCTTAAGAGCAGGGGTAGCTGTATCAGTCACACTACCAGCCTCACCACCCTCCACCCCTATCATAGACCCCTCCCCCACTGTCTCCTCCTCCTCTCTCTTAACTCCACCCCCACTCTTCTGCTTCCTCTTGCCCACGGCCACAGTCCACTCTCCTGCAGCATCAAACAAACAGAGAGGCTATTTTACGTCACATGTATCACATCTATTTCCTGTCACATGTGTCACATCTACTTCCTGTCACATGTGTCATGTCTAATTACTGTCGCACGTGTCATGTCTACTTCCTGTCACATGTGTCACATCTACTTCCTGTCACGTGTGTCACATCTACTTCCTGTCACATGTGTCACATCTATTTCCTGTCACATGTGTCACATCTACTTCCTGTCACACGTGTCACGTCTACTTCCTGTCACACGTGTCACGTCTACTTCCTGTCACACGTGTCATGTCTACTTCCTGTCACATGTGTCACATATACTTCCTGTCACATGTGTCACGTCTACTTTCTGTCACATGAGTCACATATACTTCCTGTCACATGTGTCACGTCTACTTCCTGTCACATGTGTCACATATACTTCCTGTGTCACACTTTATGACGACGTAACGTTAAACTACCAACTCTTATCAGGAGCACAACTAATTAGGAAATAAATCTGCTCGTGGGTTATTATAATTATAATCGATCAATTCCATAATGAAACCATTTAGCGCATAATGAATTATTTTGCTACAAAATGTAGTAAGTCAAATCAATCAGTTCATTAATTCCTCAGTACTATCAATTCACAAACACAGAAAGTCCATTTGCCTTCAAAATTCAAATCACTGTCATCATTTTAATCCCTTACGTTACAATCAACTTAATGATACAAATGAACAATTCTGATGAAAGCCATACAATCCTGACTTAACGATATAAATGAACAATTCTGATGAAAGCCATATCATTAGCAGAAATCATATATAACTGTCATTCAAGCTCTCCATACTCTTCATATAATAGTTATTACTAGTTACATTATAATGGATCACAGAAGTGCAGCAACACACACCTGATGCATTAGCACCTTCTATATTTTCTTCAGCAGACTTATTGGCAGAACTGTTCAGCTTCTTCCCTCCCTAACATCACATACAGCACAATATTAATATATTAGAACCCACTGCTGAATAATTCTTAAACTTGAAGAAACTGATTTATTAACATCAATCAATCCTGTCATGTTCATAAGAAGAACTATTGCTAAAAAATATATGCTTATAACTAACATGACATTGTTCTAGAAAACGTTTACACCTAACAGAGCCAATACCACTATGCCTATCATCATTTATATTTATTAGCTTATCATAGCAAATGTTAAAGTTCTTCAGAGTTCTGAATTCCGTGATTCCAAATTTATCTCTGAACAATAGTCACTAATATTGAACTGATATCTATGAATCACCATGAATCACAACAACTCACAACCGAAGGATTTGAGTTAGGAATTACATCCATTGATGCGTCCTCTCTAAGGTGACAGTAAGGGCAGTATCAGTGTGGTCAAACAACCAGCAAAGGATTCCAGTAACTACACATATTTTGTACAGTCAAGACATAAAAAGCTGTAGTTTCATCGCTCAAAAGCGATATCATTGAAGGGAGGAGAAACCACAATTTAAACCCTGCACATACTGATCCATAGCCAGATATCTTACCAACATCGTGACTGGATAGAGCCACACAATGGCAATTAACAAATTACTGATAATTAACTAAATTTACTGCAGTTGATATTTAATAGAAAGCTACAATAAACTTTAGAGAGAAAATGATCATGAATAGTGTAGAATGAAATGACATAATTATAAAAGCTGGTAAAGCTAAGGTTAAAGCTTAGTCATACAAACACTAGGTCACAAATAATACAGCAAAACTCTCCATATATAACCAACAGGCCACATGACTTGGTAGTGAGTACATAAGACACACTAGTACCTTATGTTTGGCTGCTGAGTCGAGAGCTTTATTAGTTTTGTTTGGCTGTTCAACTGTTGGTGACTTGTCCTGTTTCTTCGCTGATGTCTTCAGCACTTCAGCAGCGTTAGAGCTAACAGTAGCACCAGAATTCTTCACCTACAAAATAATCTGTAGGTTACTTCATTGTTAATATTAATTAATAATGACTAAGCCTAACGACTAGTCAGCTTCTGCATCACAATGATTTGGTGCATGATGGCTTAAATTACGCATGGAAAGCATTGAGTTGTCAAGCCTTCTAACCATAAATAATTATCAACGCCAGAATAGAATAAAATTGGTCTACAACTAACATGTACCAGTATATTGGTGTAAGCGGTGCTTTGGAAAAGCTCTGATTCTAGTTTGCTCTCCATCATAACTGAAATTAAGCATATTCTGCACAACATATTCAGGTATATTCTAAAAGTATTTAAGCCTGTAATAAAAATAAGTTAAGAAGCAGTGTTCTATGGTAGGTATTAAAACCGTAGCAGAAATATTATTTTAATAGTTGGGATAATCGCTACATAGATCTTAACTTCAAGAAATGATATCTATTAGGTTGGACAGACGGATGGATATATGGCCGAATGAATGAATTAACAAATGAATGGATTAATCGATGAATAAGTGGATCCATCGTGGACATATGGAAATGAAAGACAGAATGAATTACGCGGTATGCCAAAGAAACAAATAAATATATAAAGAGGCAGATTTTAATGTGGAACTTTACGCAAAGGATTTCGATCATAATTAAGACACTATTTTTGGGTACATGTAGTTTATAATTGTAATCAGACTTTGCAAAGGATCAGGAATTTGGCTTGATACAGTATATAACCAAATATAAATTCAAATAAATTTAAAATATAATGCTGTCTTTACATGAAATTTGTATCCAACGATTTGGCTTGGCTTGTCATAAAATACTCCAATTAGTACACACTGACGAGCCAGTTCGCGAGTAAAACCTTTGGCATGTACTAGAGATTTTGCTCGCAATTGTGGCTTATCACATTTTTTAGTCGTCTAGTTAGTACGCACATTAAGCCATCATCTCAAACAAAACTAAGGCTCGAGACATAACTAAATCCTTAATTAGTACTGGGTAATATTAAGCTTCAAAGTCAGTACACTAATACACGATAATTTTTACACTGTATATTTACTGAAATTTTCATTTGCAGAAATATGCCTTAGCTTTCTTTAAAACTTTCCTTTATGGTATAGTTGTGTTACTATTAACACACTTGCTGCACTAATGCTTGAAAAGTTTAGATTGCAGGTATATTTATTAAGTAATTAGCCAAAAACTATTTGAGTAACATTTTCTGTACACGAATAGAAACTATACATTCTAACAGGCAAAAACTAAGATCGATATGTACACTAATTGTGGCAATTGCAAATATATATATTTTATATATAAATATATCTATATTATAAATTTATATATATATATAAATAATATAAATATATATAATATATATATATATAAATTATATATATTATTTCTATATATATATAAATAATATATATATATATATATATAATATAAATATATATATATATATCATCATCATCATCCTCCCTTATATACTAGTTTAACCAGGGTCGGGATACGAATAGACTATGAAGTTTATCCATTTATATATATATATATAATTTTTTATAAATAAATACATATAATTATATATATATATATATACACATATATATACACACACACACACACATATATATATATATATATATATATATATATATATATATATATAATATATAATATATATATATAATATATATTAATATATATATATATATATATATATATATATATATATATATATAATATTTATCTTAAATTCTAATAAGTGGCAGGTCCAAGGTACATATTCATACTTAGAGGCTGGTTTCATACTTTATAGATCAACATTCAACATATTAATCCCTTCACAAAAGGCCATGCCTTATCCATTCCTTGTGAAGCCTACAGCTTGAGGAAAAAAATATGCCTTCTCAAGTGATTTCCGGTTGCCTTCTTAAATAAACATATATAAAGTTAAAAATATTGTTATCATCTGTATTTCAGTTGCCTGGGACAAAGCTTCAACTCTTCAAAGTAAATGTAGCTTCTCATACTTTATCATTACAGCTAATTTTATATTTAAAAAGTATTGTTGGAGTATGATTCAATTCAGTAAAAGATAAACAGACAATAAACACTGGCCTTACCCGTTTTTGCTTGATCTTCCTGTTTCCTGACTCCTTCAACTTCTCTCTCGACAAGCTGATCTCATCCTCCCAAACTGTGTTGTTACTGCTGGCTCTTTTCACTGATGACTTTCTATAGAGTAAGAAGGCGGCGATCAAGCAGGCTAGGAAAGCACTGATCACAATAGCAGGAGTGGAATTGCTAAGTAGAATCCGCACAGCTTCTAACTCCATCTCTCACACAAATAAAGAGCTTCGACTTCTTCAACACCCACTAGCTACTAAATTAGACTTTAAGCATACTTTCTACATACCACAAACAACAATGCCAAATTAAATCAAAACGTAAACAATCTGTAGCAAAAAATGCACTTTAAAAAAATGGTAACACAAATTTTGCACTTCACAACAGGATTCAGGTGGGCGCAGTGTCACTAGTGGGGCACTCGGGTTCCAAGCAATTCAGTGTTAGGTCCAATTTTATTGTTTGGTTTACATTAACGACCTACAATGGAATAATATCGAAGTTCAATAAATTTGCTGACACCAAAATATATAAGAATGTAGATGCTATATTATCAGTATATTTATATATTACTTCAGACAGTTCTAGATGGCTTGCATACATGAGTAAGAAATTGACAGATGAGTTTCAATGTTGAAAAATGTTCAGTTAAGAATTCAGATCCCACTAATAAATTTATGCAATCAGTATATGTTTGGCAATGTGAAACTTAGCTGTAAAGAAAAAAATCTAGGTGCCATTATTGATGCTGTAAAAAAATTCTCAGGGTGTAATTTAGCAATAAATTGTGCCAATCACACTTTTGTTTTAATTAGAACTATAAACATTTCTTATCAATTAGAACTATAAACATAGAACTATAAACATTTCGTCATGAAATTTTAAATGACAGACCCTGAGGTGAATTGAACCCTCGTGGGTTCGAATCCCAGTCGCGCTGATCTGAGAGTAAAATCTCAGACATTCACTGGACTGGCTACACGGAAAATGGTCAAAATTGCCTAACGGATTTAACATGTGGTATTAAAAGTGATAGATATCAACGTAGTTGATCATTTCACTATAATGTGTGTTATTATTTTTATTAAACAGTTATAGTACAGATAGATATAATAGTTAAATTATATAAAACATTGGTAAGACTCAAATTAGAGTATTGTGTTCAGGTGTGGAGACCCTTTTAAGGAAGGATACTGATTGCTGCTGAATATAGAGGTCAAAGCTATGCATCTAGGTTAAATGTCTGACTTGCTTAGAAGACACCACAGAGCAATTCAAGTGTTTAAAATAACTAAAAGTTTTGATAATATCAAGTGCAGAGAATTTTTAAATTATCTGATCATACTAGAACAAGAGGACATAGATTCAAAATAACAAACTGTTAGGTCTAGTCCTCCCCGATTAGAGAAACTAAAGAAATTTTCAATAAGAGATTAGTCAGTGAATGAAATATGTTACCAGAGTATGTAGTAGAGGTTGAGTCATTGAAAGCATTCAAGAATAAGTTAGATAGTGCAAAAATTGCATTAAGTTGATAAATCACAGGTCAACAAAATTAAACTTTTTTCTCATCAGAGATTAAAATACACTTTTCTTAAGTACTTTTTGATGCTGATTACAAATCTGTAACCAGAATTTTTCCAGCACGTATAGTTTTTGAGTTATGACCGATTCAACTTTAACAATAGTAAGCTTAGAATAAACGCATATGCATAAGTTTGTAGTTCATTTTCTTACAACACCTTTCAGTTGATACACATAAAAATATGCGAAACTGATCTACTTTGTCAATCACCACATCTTCTATTGTCAAGGAGTGAATAATACTTAATTATAACCATTGTGCGTACGATTTTCTCTTATTATCTCGGTGCAACATCCAGCTATCATACTCTAATTCCAGAAGTCTTGATAACGATTTTTCATTCCTTCAGTATCTTAGTGAAACCGCTCACGCCGTTCATCACTGACTGCACCAAGGTTTTCTGAGAAGAAATCTAAGTGTGAATGTAAAAAAAGAATCTTCAAACACATTCTACAATCCATCTCTTAGTATGCAACTAGCAAATTCTGGATTCCGTGTCTGTAGTCCGGAGACTTATTGTTTACAAAGAAGTTTTCGCAAATCCATCTCAAGGCTTGCCACGCTTTTTGTTCTGAGGAATTGAGGCACTGGAAGCAGCAATGTTTTTGTGAAACCACCTTGCATTCCCATCAACATACCAATTACCTTGAGATCGCCGCAGATATACCACTGATGGTTTTTGAACTGGATGGCCTCGAGAACTATATTCATATTCTCGTAGGATTCCTTGAGGCTTACGGAGTGGGCTATCGGAATACACGGCTTTACATTTCCATTATGCAGAAAAATGGTGTTCACGCTTCGCTTAGATGAATCGATAAATAACCGTCACTCAGATGGTACATGTGCCTGCATTAAGCTTGTTAAGCCCATTAATGTCATTGCAATAACACAGTGGACCGTCTACTGTGAAGAAAACTGCCAAATCAAGGTTTCTTTGTCTATTGTGACTTATGCGAACATCGTTCTTAAGTAAGTTCTTTTCTTTCAGCCAGGACGTAAGAAGCTCCGCTTTATCTTTCAATAGAGCCAAGTCTCTGACGAGATCATTGAACTCATCTTGGTGTAGCATCTATGGTTCCAGACTCTCCTCGAGTAAATAATCAGGATCAGTTGAAGATGATGGGTTATATGCTGCTGCTGCATCATCATCCGCTTCCATTTCGCTGTCGATAGAATCAAGTCCCTCTTGTGGAGGTATGGGAAATGGCAACGAATCATCACGAGGTAATGGTCGGCGTGCAGAGTCAAGGTCTGGATAAATTGTGTTGTGCTTGTTCTTTACAGAAAACTCAATTACGTTGACGCTACAAAAATAGCAGTCCGCATGATGATCTCTTTGCTCTATCCATACCATAGGTATAGCGAAAGGCATAGAAAGCTCCTTTTGTTTATCCAGTCACGTAAACCATTTGAACAAGCAATGCATATGAATAATTCCACGAAAACAGAGCCATCATATGAAATCATAGAAAGAATATTATTATCAATGAAAAATGTTTTTTCTAGCTCAAAATTTCATGCAGATTCCAAATATGTAATGTATTGTATTATATGTATAAGAAGTAATGTATTTAAGTGGCCATAGAACGAGGATGTACAGTCTGTTGCCCAGGAGGATATAATTCTACGTTTAACGGAGCCTCAGACAGATCGTCGGGACTGCTGCTGTGTTCAGATCACAGTGTTGCAAGATATAACATTTAATAATTAAATCCTCATCAGAAAGGATCTAAGACTGCATATATTGCATTGAACATTAGATTTAGTTTCAAGCTTTGCCTCAGTTAAGTGTTAAACCTTCAGCAGTTCTGAGTTTTCACAGAGTGTAATTCCGTTACTACTTTTGTAATTCCGTTACCAGTCTAAGAATCAATTTTTTAGAAAATTATTTGATGTAATTTAAAATAAAATGCCTTAAGTGAATAATGATTATAAGCCCTGCAAAATGTATTTAGGACACATTTATGGGCTTTAACAATTCATGGAGTTTCGATGGCGAAAACTGTGACCCTCAACATGAAGGACTTTCTAACGTAATTCCGTTACCACATTGTGGCGCCCCCTAGTGAACACAGATATTGTAATATTAAAAATTTATATTGGTACAGTATTAGTACGGGACACTTGGATATCCATGAAATTTAAAATTTAAACAAATCTTTAAATTTCGTTCTTTTTTTAGTCAATAGTAACTTTAAAAACTGTAAAAATTGTAATTCCATTAGCGTGGAATTGCCCATATGATATTGGGCGCCCAAACCTTATCTTGGTCTCTAAGTGGACAGCCCTAGTAGGCTATATAACTTATTTCGAATATCCTTCATAATAAATCTCATTTGCGACTTCGGAGTGAGTGAACAACACACATATCAAAATGTATCCGGATGGTTTCTACATTTTCGAGGCATATTGATTGATTTTACTTATGAAGATAAACTCAAGATGGTTGTTTAGATTATATAATGACGTCATGTGGAAGTTCCTACTTCCAGAGACTATGAAGAAAAATTTTATTCGAGGTCTGTATAGGTCAATGCGTACGTAACATGCCCGCAGAAAATTGCAAATAATTTTAAAATATAATCTGCCTCATCACAAAAACTAGACGTGATAGAGAAAAACTGCATATTTGGAATCAGCATCAAAAATCCCTATATAGATAACCCAATACTTTGCTTGATGAAAAATCATTGTTGACCAGTGAATTATAATTTGTTCATATAGGCATGAAGGTTGATTTATGTATGTGATGTGATGAATGTTTGTGTATGTATGTGTGTAAAAACACACATGCATATAAATATTTGGGTATCTATGTGTTTATGAGTGAACAAGCATATAGTGTGTTTACGTGTGCATGTAGCGTCTCTGTCTTTTTATGCATGTATATGCACGTTTATGTGGGTGTACATATATATATATATATATATATATATTACATATATATATATATATATATATATATATATATATATATATATATATATATATATATGTCCAGGTTGTTTACTTAATTTATATGAATATTTTGTATTCTACTTTATTTGTTAAAGTATGCAGTGTTGTGTTGTGTAGTGCATTGTTATATATTTTATAATGTACCTGTACTGGCTGTAGCCAGTGGCGAAGCCGGTAAGACACTCGACCGCGGATCAGTATGTGTGGGGTTCAAATCCTGGGCTCGCCCGTCACTGACATCGCTTTCGAGTGAGGAAACTGACGTTAACCTTAGCTTTTTTAGCTTTGTACGTAATCGAAAGAGGTTACATAAATAAAACAAGTATTTTGAGTCAGCAGGATTAGGTCACCCTAGTTGGTAAGGCTAGAAGTAGTTCCAGAGTCCAGGATTGTGCAGACTTGCCCAGACAAGTCAGTTAAGTTTGAGACATCTAGACTAGTAGACAAGATACGTGGAAAGAGGGGGGAACACATGTCGAGAGGATAGTGGAAAAGAGTGAGTTTTTTAAAACTTGATTGTTAGTTCTTTAAACTTTTTTAAGACCGTGGAGAAGGTAGTGGATTATCTAAAGATCAGATAAGATAAGAGTTAGACCCAGAGTGTGGTCAAGAATATCTCAGAGAAAGGATAAGAAAGATATTCTAAATTTACTAACGCAGATACTGATAGAAGCGTAGATTCATAAATAGGACTATCTAGAATAGTTTTACAGTATTAAATAAGAGTATTAAAACTTAAATTTAGTTCTAAAGTTAATAGTTTTCGGTTTTAAAAAATTGCATGCATAAAAAGAAAAATTAAATTAAATTGCATTACTAAGCTTGTGCATTCTAAATTTTCTCGATTCATTCTAATAATTTAGCATTCTAATAGTTTAGCATGCTACAAATATAGGATACTTTTTTCTTTTGAACTGTTTTTAAATATGTGTTCTATATTATTCAATTTCAACTCAATTTTGAAGATAATATATAAATTTTTGTATGATGAGGTAGGAAATCAAAACTAAACTGGTCTTTACAACTTTCCACACCAGTATAATTACTCTACAGGAAATGTTTATTTATAATGTATTCAAGTTATATTTATAAATATATTTTTCTCAGGTTCTAAATTTTGTTTCATTAACATTTTTAGCTTGTAAGAACAAGGGGTTCAAAATTTGTGGATGGTTTGAGCACCAAATTTAGGGGGGCTTAACTTTCCCTAGCCTCCCCCCTCCCCCTTCCTAATGTCGTCCCTTAGGTATACCATTTACAAGGCAAATGTATTGTGGTAAAGTGAAACAGAGCAAGATAGGGGTATTGCATGATGTGGCCCTTTAAAGACACGTCTAAAAGCATGCCTTTTAAAAGTAGATTAGTGCCCTATTAATTCTGCATGTGCCCTTTTTAAAATCGCACCCCTCCCCCACCCCCACCCCCACAGACACACACTTGTCGCAAAGTCGCAAAGGGCTTCCTACGCCACAGGCTGGAATGAATAGTGGAGACAATGGAGTATAATGGCGACCGACTTTTTTTAGTGATAAGATTAAAAGACCTTCAACAACAACAGTAATCAGAATTATTTTGATAAGATTACATGATGTTTTATAATAGAAATCGACACAATGTAACTTCCAGTTTCCACAATTGTGGCCTCCAAAGGGAACCGAAATCACACGTAAGGCGCTTGGCACGTTAATAAAATAAAATAATACAATACATGGACACCGTGGATACAGTATTGAATGAAATTACAAATAATAAATAACTTACTTAACTTTCACGTTCACTGATAACATCGCCACATAGCTAAGGCTCTCTATTAGCTCTTAAAAATCGGAATTTCTCTGAAGCAGCCCTAATCATATTATAAAGTTAAGCATCCCCTACTTTAATCTCACCCTAATTCTATCGCAATCCTTAATTATTCCTTTTATTCATATCCCTAATACATATAATAGTTAGCTAAATCAAATATAATAAATAAACTAAATAACAATACGCAGGAAAAATGTCCAGATTTAATATATTCAGATGCAAAGATAAAACCATAATATTCGCGTAAGCTCTTACAATATTATGGCACATTGGGTCAAAAAGCACAGATGCTTGTTTAAGACCCATTTCCTCCTTCCTCTCCATGGTTATTAATAATCGTGACCTCTTGATGGCGAATCAATCGTATCCGGCGCGGATTTAAGAATAACCTTTCATCACCTGGGATTTTGTCCTTCAAAGCTTCCAACACTCCATCGGTCTTCCAATGCGGTCACCCACACTTACTACCCGAGGCCGTTGTAGCTTAACTTCGATTATTGACGCGTAAACTAAATCGAGTGCGCTAAATCCCGCCGTCGTTTCATTATTGCTACTGAGTTTAGGTTCAATAAAATCATAGCATATGATTGGATTAATTAATTAAGATCTCATCTGCAACGGGTATACAGTACGTACTATTGCTTCAGTAACCATGCAGGAATTAAGTAATTATAAGAAGCAGTAGTTCGGTGAATTCAACAAGATTAATATGTTTTCTCACAAAGCCTCTGAGAGAGAGTAAACTACAGAGGAACGTACAGTATGCAAACATATTGGCAACAATTTATGATAAGAATTAATATAGTCAATTGTCCAGTGCCGTAGCTAGGGTCTGAGGGCCCCCACCCTAAGCTATCGAAGGGGCCCTAAGAAATATATATATATATATATATATATATATATATATATATATATATATATATATATATATATATGTATATATTTAATATAATATGATATAATATTCTATACTTACGAGGGGCGGTCATAAAGTTCGAGGACTAGTCAAAATTCGAAAAGGGTGTGGGATCTTCAAACGTTAGACTGACATATTGTGAAAGCTTATTTTCTTGGCTTTCTTCTGATATAATTACTTGCCCTATGGGTTCAACGCAACCGGATATAGAAACATTTCTGTGTTGATACTATTTTACACCCAGTCAGACAAATAAACAAACAAAATGGCGTCAAAGTTAGAAGTTCGTTATTCGATCAAATTTTGCTTTAAGCTTGGCAAAACTCAAACGGAAGTGCTTCAAATGTTGACTACAGCATATGGAGAACGCTCTGCATCAAAATCAAATGTTAGCAAATGGTATAATCGTTTTAAAAGTGGTGAAGAATTGGTGCAGTCTCAGGAACGCTCAGGCAGGCCTTCAACTTCAGTTAACGACCGAAATATGGTCAAAATCAATGAACTGGTGCTTCAAAATCGCAGAATTACCATGCAAGAACTACAGAATGAAGTTGGTATAAGTCATAGATCAGTTGCAGTAATCTTAAATGAACTTGAATTTAACAAAGTATGCGCACGATGGGTGCCCAGGCTGCTGACTGAAGAACAGTGCCAGACTCGTGTTTCGATTTGCCTGCAGTGGAGATCCCGCTTGCAACGTGAAGGGGCTGAGAACTTTCTGAAACGTGTCGTGACATGCGATGAGACATGGATACACCACTACGATCCTGAATCTAAGCAGCAATCGTCAGTTTGGAAGCACCAATCAAGCCCAAGACCTCATAAAGCAAAAGTTGCGAGAAGTGCTGGCAAGGTGATGCACCTGATTTTCTTTGATTATCAGGGAATCATCTATGATCACAGATTGCCGAAAGGACAAACAGTAACTGGAAACTATTACTCGACAGTACTGAAAAGGAAACTCATGGTAAAATTGAACGAGAAGCGCCCTAAACTGATTGAAAATGGATGGATCTTGCACCACGATAATGCGCCAGCTCACCGGTCCCAGATTTGCCAGCAGACCATCGCTGAAATCGGCTGTGAACTGCTTGCTCACCCTGCCTACTCACCTGACCTTGCTCCCTGTGACCATTCTCTATTTCCTGACCTGAAAAATTACCTCCGTGGTCAACGGTTTCAGTCAGACGATGAGGTCAACGCAGCTGTTTCGGGTGCGCTGAAGGTGCTGTCCAAGAATGGCCTATGGCACTACTTCGAGGCTTGGAAGGATCGCTGGACGAAGTGTATCGATTCCCAAGGGATGTATTTTGAAGGCCAAACTTAAATTTTGTAAATAGCATTAACAGTTTTTGTGTAATAAATGTAGTCCTCGAACTTTATGACTGCCCCTCGTATATATATAGGCCTACATGTATATACAGAGTATTAGTATGTTATACTGTTAGGTTCTCCCGTTGGGTGGCAGTTTTTGCCCACTTCGGGTGCCAATTGTTGGGTTCTCCAATCCTCTCTCCGTTATAGGAGTTTGGAAATGGAGTCGTGGGTTCGATTTTTCCAACTCTTCATGCTTCGGCGGTATTAACCTAGAGGATGCAAGGATCTCCTGCTCATATAGCCAGTTAGAAGCTAAATCAATGAGATCAACTGCTATGAACAGAACTCATGCTTATTCGTTCAATGTATGATAATATATAGTATTAATATATAATATAGTATTTGTGTGTTACTTGTAATTATCTGTATAAATTCCAACTAAATTAGAATATTGACACAAAACTAGTGATTTATTATTTTAAACGATTTATTATTAGCAAAGAAACACGATAGCAATATAACGAGTTAAAACATTGAACATAAAGATAGAATAGAATATTAAACGAATACTACGAAACAATTAATAAAATGCTAAAAATAGGCGATAAATATAAAGTCAGTCTACTTATAATCAGTTAGCTAAATGTCTGTATTTGCAACTAAAATACGAGATAGAAATTGGGAAACGAGTTCTTGGCTTCAAGGCACTCCTCGCTTATGTGATTTGATACTTTCTCTCTTTTCTTCTTTATTATCTGACTGTTAACACGTGAGGTGTTATTTTACAGTCGTTTAGCCGAATCTGTGAAAAAGACGCGTAACTAGAATAGGCAACTAGTAAATTGCGCTTTTCATAGATTTTAGGACCTGCAATCACCTGACTGAGATCTAGAAGGATAACGCTTATCTAGAGTGAACAACTAGAAAATTAGCGTTCTTCGTAGAACTTTAGTATTATTCTCTTCTGTCTTCTTTTCATTCTTTCTTCTGACTGTTAACACAAGAGGTGTTATTTTACAGCCGTTTAGCTGAATCTAAGGCAAAGACGATACAAACTAGATTAGGCACTAGTAAATCGCGCTTTCCGTAAAATTCAGGATTGTGGTCGTTTAGCTGAAATCTATGAAAGCAACACCTATCTAGATTAGGCACTAGAAAATTAGTGTTCTTCGTAGAATTTCGCTATTTCCTGATTCTGTCTTCCTCTTCAATTTTCTATCTTTAATCTTCAGTCTTCTATTTTCTGTCTTCTGTCTTCACTGCCAACACAAAGTGTTGTAAATGCAACTATTCACCTGAATTGACAAGGAAAGGCTTTATCTAGATTCAACTCTAGTAATCGGCGTTTCTTGTACAATCAAGGATTTATACGTTCAATGAATTGAGATATTGAAATAGTGTCGTGATTAACCGACTTATAGAGGATTAGACGACAATTCCACACAGTATCGGCAATCCCGTGAGGCACAATCGTTCTAATATAGATTTCGTATTTTTCGTGCTAACTATCACCAACCTATAGAAGGTGCATAGTTGCAGTACTTTCAACGAATGCAGTCAGAAATTCAGAAGCTTGTATGAAATATACTAGTTTATGTGTTTGTAGCAATAATTCATTAATAATTATATTTAGACAAGTTCAGCTAGTAATTCCTTACATGCCAGAGTTCAGGAGTGAACTAAAATTATATGGCCTGTTCCCTGGTAATATAGCATTGATCGAGGCCATGCTCAACAGCTAATCAGAATCAAGCTCTTCATAAGCATTTCTCCACCCAACTCCACGAGTGTTTGCTATGCATGCATGTCTCTTATGCATATATTTTGTATTATTGCTTTATATAATGTGCTAGTTTTACTGAATGCCATATCATATCTAGCTTAGAATCAGTTTTTAAATGAATACACCAATAATCAAAAATCATATCTCAATATATGAGGGTTAAACTTCTAATTACATGCTAATTTACATTTCTTCATTACTTAATTTAATATTCTCGTTTCATAACCTTGCAACTCTAACGCAAAATAAATTCTAATGATCATACACTGAAATGAATACAAATCTCAATGCAAAAAGATTAATTTAAACATCTAAATACGTGCAAATATAATTAATTCCATACATATGGGTGAGAAATAAAATATGCAACACATTTAGTTGCGCTACATTACAGTGAAACGTCAAATCATCCTTTATTCCCACCTTACTTTGAGATTAAATTACAAATTATATATCAGTTTACAATATACAATTTCTTAAAATATCTCTCCATGCGCAACTAGCGATTTGAAATAATACACATCTTGTCCATGGTACAGTTCACAACAATTTACAGTAATTTTTAATAGTAAATATAACTCGAGATTACTTGTTATGTGCTATAAATTGAAGCAACTACTTGTAATAGTGCAGCAAAAGATAAATATTCCCGCTCTCACAGAGCCAACTATCAATATTAAATAAGATTTTAATTTCTCAAATCACTTTAGATACATGACAAATTGAATATAAAAAATAGTATTGCAATGGCTTTTAAGTACATAAACCAGATTTCATATAATACTCTTGGGCGGATCCTGGAATTTAATTAGGGGGGGGCGAAAATGTTTTGGACAGTGTCCACATTTTTTCGCTTACGCTCTCGCCTTCGCCGGAATAGTAGAAAACCAAAAAATGCTAATCGGGGGACTCTGTCCCGCCCGCGGAGTCCATGGACCCCCTAGGCCCCGCGCTCTGGATCCACGCCTGTATATACTTCATAATCATAATATTAGACCTTACTATTGAAGCTAGGCTATGCATATATGCAGACTACACACAACGCTATGCAAAAGTAACTTGATTAGACTAAGGCCGATATACAGCCTGCTGCTGCAGCTGTATAACGGCAGACTGAGTGGATGGTTATAAAAGTCTAGTTCAAGGCCTCACATAGGAGGCCAAGGGGCCCCATGCAGGCCCTCACAGAACTTGGACCCCGCCCTACAGGCTAAATTTTATTTGCGAGATATTTAAATTAAATTTAAATTTCTCGCAATATTATATAATGGTCTCGCAATATTATTTTTATATAATATTTAAAATTTTACGCAATAAAATTTTCTATGTTTGATCATCCGGGGCCCCCTCTTCTCCGACCTCCTTTCCCCCCGGCCGGGGTGCGTGGGGTGCTAGCTTATACGCCACTGCAATGGTCCAACAAGGATCGATACCGTAAAGACGCAACTAACAATTCCAGCGTTTTTAAAAACAGAAGTGATGTTCCTATCAATAGAAGACTTTCACAGATGTTAGCCGCGCCCACTTTTAGACACCTGCCGGCATTGGCATCCATATTGGATTACGTTTGTTGATTTTTAGCATTACATATGTATAGATATATATATACGCATATAAAAAATAAAATTTCTATGTACGTATATTGCATTTTGTAAAAATGTACACGATTTATTAGTAATATACACAGACAGTGTACCTATGTACCTCATGACGTTATATGAACTTACGTATGAAATATATGAGCTCCGATCTTACCGATACGCCGTACTTTGTAGATTCGTTATGTAGCTGGATTCTATAGTTTAAGACTTAACTTAAATTAATTATACTCGTTCAGTAAGTCTTCAGGACCTGCAACACTAGTCTAGTCGTAGTTTAATGCTTCAATACACAAAGACTGCAAAGGATTCAAATACAAACCTTAAGTCTTAAACTATAGGCTAGTGCAAAAGGCCAAAACTTTCAATATTTCTTTTGTGTACAGATCTATGTATATTCCAATAATTTGACTCTGTTTTGAGAAATTTGACCTTAATCTGCATTACGGAAATGGCAGAAATGGCAGAAATTTTGCAATTACTAATTTCATCAAACTATTAAAGCTTGCCAACAATAGGCCTATCTTATATTTCGATTGCTAATTAAATACATAAGTACAAATAAAACAGAAACACGTACATCGTGCGGACAAATTTTTGTTCCCTTTCCTTAATTCCACTCATGGAGTCCAAATTTCTGCCATTTCTGCCATTTCTGCCAATTAGCCTGTCCCATGCACTAATTGGCAGAAATGGCAGAAATGCCGAAATTACGTGTAACAAAGCTTTCAAGAACCACCATATCCATTACCAGTCATTAACCTGTAAGAAAGAGCCCATGTCCATATGCCAGACACAATTTTATATCGAATTAAGATGAAAAACTACTTAAAGATACATATATAGCTGTGTATCGTATAGAGTTTTCTGCATCAAAATGGCGGCTTTGTAATGTAAACAAAAAATGACGTGTCCATGAAACGTCTCTAATAAACAAAATTGCAGCTCACAAACTTTCAATCGTAATATTTCATATAGGCCCCTATTGTTTATCTTATTAATGTTAACATATGCTACGCCTATTATAATGTCTTAAGTTTTGTACTGGCTCTATAAAGATTAAAGAGCGTAGCATTTACAAAACAGCTTCGTTAACCTGTAAGTCCATAACTATCCCTGAACAAACTTGTATGTCTCACATGATTAAGGTGATGCAGCCTGCTATTACTCGGTATTCTAAATTAATTACTCTTGTGAGACCTAGCTTACCTTCACGCTCTAATTAAGCTATCTAATAGTCTTCGTTTGCATCACATCGACTTTTGATTCTCAAGAGCAGTTCCATAGGCAGTTGAGGACCTATCTTTTCCATCTCTCTTTTCCATCCAGTGTCCATGAGTTGCGACCAGCGCCTAAATTTCCTTTTCTTTAATTCCATTTACTTTGGACAGATTTTCTGGATTTTAGAATTTGCACTGTTTTTGGACCGCCTTTTTGCTTGCCGGCCTAATTTTGACTTAATAGTGTTCGATGTTGTCATTGATGACTGTAGCGCTCTAATTGTTCTTATTATTGTTATTGTTTACATTTATGACCATATCTATGCAATGATCGATAATAGACGTATTTTTGTAATGTGGTATGTATAATTTAAGAATTCACTTGTTTAGACTGCTGTCTGAAACAAGGATCGCTAAAGGGGTTTTATGGGATTGAGAGACGATACCGAGTTTTATGTTTTGGTCGGATCTAGATGCTCTTTTTTAGACTTAAATAGTAGAAAACAAATATAAATAACAAATATGCTTCGAATAGGCAGTCTAAATGTTAGAGGTTTCAGCAATGATCTAAAACGTAAGATGATAACAAATGATTTTAAACAGTATAGATTAGATATTATGACAATACAATAAACACATGCTAAAACAGAAGATATAACATATATAAGCACGATACAAAATGATCAATTTAACATATTCAACTCAGGAACAAAATCAACTAGTGGCTAGGAATAATAACAAAAAAAAGATTTACATGGAAACTTCACAATAGTAGACGATTGAATTTGTTATTTTAGCTGTGAACTAAATAATGAAAAATACGTCATCATAAGCGCCTATCTAGATGCTCTTCTTTACCTGTAAGTGAAAAACAACCAGAAATTAGAGACAAATTTTATGAAAAACTTGAAAGTATAATGAATAAATTTAGTAATAGAACAAACATCATAATAGGGGGAGATTTCAATGCAAAAACCGGCTCTGGATTTAAAACATACCCAGAAAATATGGGAAAATTTGGTAAGGGGATAATAAATAGTAATGGAGAAAAACTACTAGAATTCTGTAACAAATATAATCTAGTACTATCAAACACTCTATTTCAACACAAAATGGCCCACAGAGCTACATGGACTAGTAAATCAAAATCAGTAAACACTAGATCAAAAACAAATCAAATTGACTATATCATTGCACAAATAAAAAACAAACACATGATTGAAAATAGCAGATCTTATAGTGGTCATTGGACAGATGCAGATCATAAACTAGTAATATGTCAAATAAAATTTGAAAAAAATATATAAAAGAATAAAACCAAATATAAGAAATAATGTTTGTAAACTAAATCTGGAAAAACTAAGTGACAACGATATCAAAGAAAAATTCCAAATTAACATACAACATGATTATGATAAACTTGTAGAAGAAAATGAAGAAATAAGCTGGAAGAATCTTTCAGAAATAATGAAAAATAGTAGTATAAAATATCTCAAATCAGAAGAAAAGCATGCAGATAAAAAATACATAGTAAACCCTTTAATTAGTAAACTCTCTGCAAAGCAAAAAGACATAAGAAATATAATAGAATCCACAACAAATGAGAACTTGAAAAATAAAATGAAGAAAGAAAGAAATGCCATAATGAAATGTCTACATAAAGAAATAAAAATTGAAAATAGTCAAAAGGAAGAAAGAGAAATAGAAGAACTCGCAAACGCAAAAAACGACTCTATCAAAATGTTCAAAGTCTTGAGAAAGATAAATAGACAAAAACCAAAAGAAAAACTATTTTTAAGAGAAAACAGTAACATAATACAAAATGAAAATGTAATAAATACAAAAATAACGGAACACTTCAAAGATATATTTTACAACCAAAATACAGAAATATTAACTGAAATTAAACTTGAAAAAATGAAGACACCTTTCTCTACAGATGAAATAAAAAATGCTGTTAGGAAATTAAAAACAAATACAAGCCCAGGATCTGATGAAATCACAGTAGAAGAACTAAAAACTGTCCTGAAAAAATTTACAATGAAATTGCAAAAATATTCAATAAAATGGCTGAAACAGGAAAATATCCAGAAGAGATTAAACTAGGAATATTAATACCCCTACAAAAACCAGGAAAAGTAAAAGGCACATGCAGCAATTTAAGACCCATAATTTTATTAAATCTTATCAAAAAGATACTGTCAATTGTAATGATAAATAGAATATACCATAAAATTGACAAAGTAATACCAGTCACTCAAGCCGCCTACAGACCAGGCAGAAGTACCACGGAACGCGTCCTAACATTAAAACTTCTTATCGAAAAAGCAATAACAAACAAAAATTCAGAAATAGAAATCATGCTTCTAGACATGAGTAAGGCTTTTGACACTGTCAATAGAAATAAATTATTAGAGGATTTAAGTAAAATAATCGATCAGGACGAACTGCATATAATAAAACTTATCATTGATGATGTAATTTTAAGAGTTAAAAATGGAGATGTAATTGGAAATGAGTTTGAAACTAATATTAGAATACCAGATTGAGATTGCTTAAGCCCGGTACTTTTCACATTTTACCTTGCAAATAGCTTAAACAAACATGAGAACCAAATTGAAATAGAAGAGCACTCATACTCCAAAGAAAATATACCATATGAAGAATAAATCCCTAATCATATTATAGAACATAACTATAGCATAAAGCGACAAATGGGTATAAATATTGATCAGCAGTTTGCAGATGATGTTGCATATGTAAGCACATGCAAAAATATAACAGACAAAATTCAAAAGGAAGTCAATGATAAACTGAATAAGAGAGATTTAAAACTAAACACAGATAAAACAGAAAAATATACCATTAGAAACAAAAATAATCAGGAATGGAAGAAATGCTAATATTTAGGTTCTTACTTGGATACTGAAAGAGACATGATCCATAGAAAGCAATTGTGTATGGCTATTTTTAATAAATACAAGATGAAACTAACAAATAGCAAAATAACAATGAAAACAAGAATAAATATAATCAATGCTTATTTTACGCCAGTTTACTTATATAATAGTGAGCTATGGACATTAACTTCAAAACAGGAACATGAAATTGACATATTTCATAGAAGTCTATTAAGAAAAATACTTAAAATATATTACCCTCACATTATAAGTAACGATAACTTATACATCAAAACAAATGAAAAAAAATGGAGTCTTGCAATTAAAACACGAAGACTAAAATGGATAGGTCACTTACTTAGGTTACCGAACAATGCACCTGTAAAACTTGCTTTAAATGAGAATAAAAAATCTCAGACAAAACAAAGGGGTTGTCAAAATAAACAAACATGGATCAAATTAGTAAATAAAGATCTCAAAGATGTAAATCAGAATTTGAACATATTAGATGAGAGCATCTGTGATCTGGCTGTGGATAGAGCGAAGTGGAGTCAATTAACCTTGAAACTTACTGCAGGGTCCAAATAGGACGTAGCGCAGTCTCAGTAGTAGTATAATTTAAGAAAGAATTTAAATCTTATATTATTAGCCTTTGTATTTGTACAATCACTTGTGATATTTACAACTTTATATACAAATCTTAGACAAAACTTTTTGATTTTATTAAATATATTGCATAATGGTATTCACGCTATACTATTTTTGTCAATTTAAACAGTACGATATGTGTTTTCCATAGATCATTGCGAAACTCAAAATTCCAACCAATAGGAAGCCAGTGACCTTACATAGATCAATCTTTGTTTCTGGGTCAGTTCACTTGTCAGTTCACAACATGTAACCAAGGAAGCCACATAATTTTTGATATCATATACTTAAAATATGTTCTGAAATCGTTAAATTTATAACTGAATGAAATTTAATGCACCTAAAACCTAGCAATTAAATCTGATTTTGCAAAATTTCCGTAGTTAAATAGCTTAATTTATAAGCCTATACTCTGTGCATGAAATTTACTCTGATATTGCATAAAAATTAAGAAGAGTCACTTGTTATCATTTCTATAGTTATCTTGATAACACTATCGATTTCTAGCAGTTTTAGCTGTCTTAATTGTCTTAAGGTTATTTTAGGTTCTATTCTGTATAAAATTATAACTCTTATTCTGATGCTCAGATTTTCCTTTTTTCGTACGATTTATTTTGCTTATTTATCCAAAAATGCTGCAATTTAGATAATTAACGTCCAAAATGATTCAAAATAACATTGACTGAAATTGGAAAAAATATAAAAATTACAAAAATTACAGTGCTATACTGTCGTTCATGGCAGCATCGAGCACTACTGATATATATCCAAGCCGATGAGCAAAATGAAAAATTTAAAATTTCAAGCGATTTCAATTGAGCTTAAATTATACGACATCATGATATTATTATTTATTTAAATATATATTATTCTGGAATGATCCTCTCTCTCTTAGTGCACTGCCTACTGGCAGGTCCGTGGTATATAACGCCTCCACTCTTCTCTGTCTTCCGCCTTCCTCTTCAAGAGAGAGAGAGAGAGAGTCTAATATGAAGAGTTCAGTCTCTCAGCACTTCAAAACTTCAAGGAAGTTACTAAAGTTGAGATGTTTACGCGCATATATACTAAATACTTTAACACTCTATTATATATAAAAAAGCTGGTAAAGCAAATGTTAACGTCAGTTTCTTCACTCGAAGGCGATGTCAGTGATGGGCGAGCCTAGGATTTGAACGAGTCCCGCACATTCTGATTCGCGGTCGAATAACTTACCGACATCACCACTGGCTTCAGCCAATGATAAGGCTAAGATAAGGCTATCTGATGTGCAGTAGACATTACCCATCTCCGCTAAAGCCTCTGCGAACAACAATCTCTAGGATGCTGTTTTATTGCGTGCTCGTGCTACTTAAAACCATTCAGTTGGCCGACCCTGACAACTATGTCTACTCTGCCAATCCTGCTAATTCTGCCTGCCCTGACAACTCTGTGTATCCTGCCAACCACGCCTACACTGCCTACCCTCCTTATACGCTGAGTTCCCCGAGTTTTTACACGCTCATATGTACTGGGCGATCAATTCGCTGCTTGCCTCACTCTGTTGTGGGACTTCTATGTGTTACCTCTGAATCTGACAAACAGCTTTGACTTCATTTTGACTGACGTCATCCTCCAAATTGGAGGCTACGGACAGTACGCTACTGGATTCAGTTGTTTCTTCTACACCACTTATTCCGGATTGTTCAGCTATGATGTCGTCTGCTCCTGTGACTGTCGCAGATGTATTGCATTCTTCGTTGAGAAGTTGTTCAGACCTTAGCATTGCCTGCCTTTTGCAACTAATGCATTTCGTTTCACCTGGAACTCATTTTCCTTTGAGAAACATTAAGCTGGTTATGCTAATGTTAACGTAAGTTTCCTCACTCGAAAACGATGTCAGTGACTGGCGTGCCCAGGATTTGAACCCCACACATACTGATCCGCGGTCGAATATCTTACCGACATTGCCACTGGCTGGAGCCAGTGGTGATGAGATTGACATTTTTGTCAAGTGAAATCAAATTTACAATTTGGAGAGACTTGGTATTGAACCTTTTTTTATGTATATCTGTTCAAATCTGAACTTTTCTTGACATGTCCTGAAAATCTCCGAAGAAGTGACTGTTCATGATAATAGCAAATAGTTTTTGACATCTCTATCATACAAGTTTGATTTTAATGCTAAAAGTATTTCTCATCATCTTGTACATTTCGCAGTCCACTTTTCCTACAAAATGTTAACTGATAATATGTATCTACTGAAGCAAAACTACGGTTATTCATTTTCAGATTAACCTTTTTATATAGTAGGCCTTTATATTAGAATTAATATCTACACTTCACTAAGACAATGAATATTAAGAACAATTATTCTGTGCGTTTAACGTCAGGGTCAGAAGCACGATGGGCTTCTCTTCAATTCATCAGGTGTACCGGTGAACCGTTGTACCCCTGAAGCCGGATCATAGCTGTGATTGATCTAAAGGACCGACCAACCAATGCAGCAGTCAGACTAGATTGAATGATGATCCAAATGGGCTGAACCTTGCTCTAAACAGTCCTAGGACTCTCTAGACCAGAGCCCGATTCCAAGTGATTTTGCACAGCTCACGGTCAAGCCCGGGGACCACTATTCGTATTTGACCAACAATGCATGTGAGTGTACGATATTCAGAATAATGACAAAAGAATACAAATAGAAATCTTACAATATCTGTTTTTGGTTGCTTTCTTTATACCCAATTCAGAGTTTCCTTGCTGTTCTTTTTTCTGGAGGATCAAATAGATGTTGATGCATCTTGACAATTTTCTAATCACATTTTAGAAGACCATTATTGGAGCTAAGAAAGATATCTTGTATCTTTTTTAGGCTTACTTCAGATTTTCAATATTGGTATCATCTTCTAAATTGTAAATCTTCTAAATATAAATCTTCTAATTATAAATCTTCTAAATTAAATGTTATAAAAAAATACACTCCCAATTAATAATAATAATAATAATAACAACAATTAGAGTGCTACTGTCATCAATAATAACATCGAGCACTATTGAATAACTCAAGCCGGCGAGCAAATAGATGGTCCAAAATGGTACAAATTCCAAAATCCAGATAATCAGTCCAAAGTACAGGGTATTAAAGAAAAGGAGGTTTAGGCGCAGGTCGCTGCTCATGGATCAATTAAAAAAATACGCTCCCAATTTTTCGGGAATACTAGATACATGTCCAAAGTACATAAAATCATAAAAAATGTGAAATCTTTTTCCCCACATGACCAAGTGTGAGGTTGAAATATTGTTTTCTTTTAAAAACAATTAAATATTACACATTAACCTTCCAGTTCTACAGTATGTATGTTTAGAAAGCTCGATCAATTTGTGACAGAGTGACACCAGAATTAAGTGTCTAGGTGAAATAGTTTCTGAGTTAGAGCAATTGGAAAAGACTGGTCTTCATGTCGACCCGAAAATTGATTGGATCGTAACTTTGGATTAGCTGCGTTTAGTAGACAATTAGAACCTTGAAAACACCAAAGTTACCGCTAATTTGCTGCATTCTGTTAACCCTTTCTTTCTCTCTCTCTCGTAGTGCACTGCTTACTGGCAGGTCCATGGTATATTATGCCTCCACTCTTCTCGGTCTTCCACTTTCCTCTTCATTTCCACATATGAGTGGGTCTTTAAATCATCTAACATACCTATTCTCGGCCTGCCCTTGTCTCTTTTTCCTTGCATTCTACCTTCTATGACCTCTATTAATAGACCTTCCCCTCTTAGAATGTGTACTATCCAACTCTTCTTCCCATTTCTTAATACATTTATCAAGTGTCTCTATGTTCCAACTCTCTCCAGAACTTCTTCATCTGTAACCTTTTGAGTCCAGCTAGTCCTTTCTATTCTTCTCCATATCCTCATTTCCAATGCCTTTAGATTCCTGATATCTTCCTTCCTTAAGGTCCATGTTTCACATCCATATAATAGCATGGTCTAAACCAAGATTTTCACTATCTTTATCTTTGTTTGGACACCTCACTATAACCGGTGAGGTGTGAGGGGACAAATAATGAATTCCCCATGGGAAGGTTAATTTTTCAAAGCATTTGGGGGAAGTCAGCAACAAGTTACGGAGAAAATTCACGACTTCCCCAAAAAACGTAAGCAAAAAGTAAAAATATGTTGTGTTTGCCTAAGGTTCAGGGGAAGTTTTCAACTGATGGAGGGGGGGGGCTATAACCCCCTTCAGTTGAACGCAAACAGTTACATTATAAGACTTATTAGCCTATATATTCAATTACCATTTTCTTTAATTTTGAACTCTCAACAAATTGAAGACTTTGGTGAGGGGCGGCCTTTGGTGGGGGGCCCGGGTCCCCTGGCACCCCACCAAGAGTTATTTATTACTTTCAGTCTGATTATGCTTCTTCCAAAACACTAGAGGGAAGTGAAAACATAGAAATTCTCTCCTGTTTCTAAAGGTATCTTAATTGCACAAGCATTTGATTTCAGTATCTTATCCTATAATTGTAAATTAATCATTGGTTATAGTGTGACCCGTGTTTTTAGCAGCTCTATTGTTGTGGCTTCAAATTGTTTATCTCTGTAGACTGCAGTCCTGTAATATATTTGTAGCAGTCCTTACATACCTTAATCATTTAAAAACCTCCCTTCTGTTAAATTTTGTTCGGGCTTCGATGCTTTCAAATGTAAAGCATTGAAGAATGAATTATATTATTGACAGTAGCGTAGCCAGCAATTGTTCTTGAGGTGGCAGCTTAAGATGATGATGTTGCAGCTTAAGATGATTGGGTGGCAGCTTAAAATGAGGGGGTGGTAGTTTAAAATGATGGGGTGGCAGCATAAAATGATGGGATGGCAGCTTAAAATGATGGGGTGGCAGCTTAAATTAGATGGTAGCTTAAAATGATGAGGTGGAAACTTTTAAAATGATGGAGTGGCAGCTTGAACATATGAGGTAGCAGCTTAAAATGATGGGACGGTAGCTTAACATGATGGGATGGAAACTTAAAATGATGGGGTGGCAGCTTAAAATTATGAAATGGCAGCTTAAAATGATGGGATGGTAGCTTAAAATGATGGGGTAGAAACTTAAAATGATAGAGTGGTAGCTTAAAATGATGTGATGGTAGCTTAAAATGTTGGGATGGTAGCATAATAGGATTTGATAGAGATAGCATATTGGATAGGGCTTCTGTGGGTAATTAAAACAAATTGTTTGGATTGGGGTGGCTGCCCTTCCGTTTGCAGGGTAGCCCTCCTCCTCCCGTAGTTACTCCCCTGATTATTGACGCTATAATTTCAATATAGTCATAGGCTTGATCGCCTACATTTTGTTTCGTTATTGTGTCAATGTAGTCTTATTCTGGTGCATTCTATTTTATATATGTGCAATTTATTGAATGGTTACAGACTTAAACCTGTAAACTCTATTCTTGTGGAGATGATTCGTAGACCCCCGACGAGGATAGAGCTCAAGATTGACGACGTGGACGAATGGATTGCCATGCGCAAGGAGAAAGAGAAGAGAAATGCTGCTGAGGCAGCTGCATCAACCTGTGAAGTTCCTGCTAAACTAAAGAAGGAGCTAATACAGGAACGAATCGGCTACGATTCAGCGAGAACTGCTCATGCTTCCAGCAGTTCTTCTATGCAGAGTACTAGAGAACATATTGGATGAAATAATGTCTAACTACATGCTAACAATTTAAAGCTTCTCGCTTAGGTACTGCTATTGGTACCCTCTGATAACAGTTTTGTGTCATGTGATAATGTGTCATGTGGCCGTGATAATGAAGGAATAGCGGCCATATCGTGAACGTGAAAAATGTAGATAAATCATTTCTCTCTGTAAGTACATAGTTAAATGTCTTGATCTAGGTCGGTTGGCTGACAAGTGAAGCTTTTGAATGTCTTCAAATGCCGTCCCTACTTGTTCCAGGCCTTCTCGGTAATGGTCAAGATGCTCCGTATATATGATATGCTTAATACTGTACTACATGATAGAATACTATGGCATTGCTATAACGGATATTATTAAGATTGTAGCCTCCTGAATCAATTTTGTCTCACTGATGTTTCGTATATATTATACCGTGTGAAGATTTATACCATCAGTATATACCATCAGTATATATTATCTTTACATTGGTCGTTGTGTTTGCATGTAATTCTGCCTAAAATTTAAGAAATCGACTATTGTAAGCTTAGCAACTCTTATTATATTAGCGATATGTAATGATATAGGGCCTACAATTGAATATATTACGTAAATTTATATGTATGGTATTCAATTTCTGTTTGTTGGCTATATGAAAGATCTTTGTATTCGATAATTAATTAATTGTACTGTAATGCTTGAGTCGTGTTAAAAATGATATTTTAGTGCCTTTATGTGCAACAGACTGTTATAGTATCATATATATGTGTGTATATATATATATATATATATATATATATATATATATATATATATATAGTATGTTATATGTTATAGAGTGTTATGTTATCCCAGCCGCGCTAATCTGAGAGTAAAATCTCGGCCATTCATTGGACTGGCTACGCGGACAATGGAAAGAAATTGCCTTACGGATTTAACATGCGGTATTAAAAGTGATAGATATCAACGTAGTTGATCATTTCACTGTAATGTGTGTTATTATTATTATTATTATTATTATTATAGTATGACATAAATATTTGAAACTCCTTATTTAGGACATAAATAAAGGGGTATCAAGTACTTGTTGCGGAGGAATGAAGTAAAAATACCTCGTTATAAATTACTCAATCTCGTTAAAAGGTACTCAAACTAAACGTTTACTTGTAACGAAGTAGGCCTACCCAGTTTGTCTGGTTAGGCATACTTCTTACGTGTTACGAGGTAATGTTTGAAGTACTTCTATTTTACATCCGCTGAAGTGAAAAAGTAGCGCTACTTTTGAACCACTGCATAAATATTTATCACCAAATGTTTGTACTAAATAACAAATGCTAGAAGAATAAGAAAGTAATAGAAATTCATTTTGTGGTTTAGCTAGCGCCAGTATATCTCAACATAAATATCCGAAGTTTCGAAGTGCACAAAAGTAAGTGCATATAAAAACTATGCACCAATTTAGTATATCACAAATGCTACATTATTCTGCTATAATTTCATGCAATTGCACAAGAATATCAGCACAAGTGGCCGAATAATCTTCAATAGAAGTGGGACTGGTCGAGATTTTCATGCAATTCTCAATATAAATCCGAGGTTTCGAATTGCACAAAAATAAGTGCAGGTAAAACCTGTGCACCATTTAAATTGCACATAAATGCTACATTATCCAACTACAATGTAGTGCAATTGCACAACAATATCAGCACAAATGGCCAAATAATCTCCAATGAAAGTGGGACTGGTCGACATTAAACAGACATTTCGAAGTGCACAAAAATAAGTGCAGGTAAAATCTGTGCACCATTTAAATTGCATATAAATGCTACATTATCCAGCTACAATATGGCATTTGCACAGCAATATCTGCGCAAATGGCCGCATAATCTCCAATAAAAGTGACATTTTGTGCAATTTTCATATTGTGAGTTTATTGATGAGTTGTTTAAAGGAGGTCTCTCTGGAATAAAGGGTTACACATCGATCGATCTGGTCAGACGTATACGAGTTTCTTCAGATTTGAAAAATTAACCTACTTTTTCCAAAACAAAGGTAGGATTTTAGGCATTTTAGGTTTTCCTCTCACTTTAGTACTGGTATGAGGTGGGGTTGGGTTGGGGATAAGATACGGTGATACACTCACTCGATCTATGAGCCGATCGCAGTAGTGAAAAAAAATTTGCCTCCCCCCCAACCGCATTTTGTCTGGTTGCGTCACATTTCCCAAAGAAGGCAGGGCAAGCCAAAAAATGTACACTCAAAAAAAATTCGGCTCCCCCTTTTAAAATTCCTGGATCCGACCCTGGTCATTGAACATGCTGTGAGCTCATCATGCAGTTATGATGATACCAGCAGCATCTCGCAATGGAAATACTTTAACTTTGTTATTCTCTTTATTTCTAACATTGGCCAAAAAGCTTTTATTGTTATTTTTTGCATTATTAGTTAACTTAATCTCAAACTGTTTCAATTCTTCATCATTTTCCCTGGTAGACTTACTTCATTTCTCCTATTTATTGTAATATGAAATTTTCTACTCGATTTTATATACTTATCCCAAGCTAGTCTCTTTGCTCTCCTTAACTTTTTGCATAATTTAGTTGCTCTATTGCATTTTACTTTTGACCTATATGTTAATGATATCAGTTTATTTCAGATTTAAAAAGATAATTATTTAAAATTGATCATTACCACCTTTTCTTTAACTCCCTTTACTTTGGACAGAATTTCTGGATTTTGGAATTTGCACCGTTTTTGGACCTTCTTTTTTGCTCGCCGGCTTGATTTTGTCTCAATAGTGCTCGATGTTGTCATTGATAACTGTAGCACTTTAATTGTTGTTATTGTTATTAATATTATCATATATCATTAACATTGTTCAGTGATACACTGTCCCAATTCTTTAGTTGAGTGCAATACATTACGTTTATATTTCTGGTTATGATTTCAGAGCTTTTAAATTTTCCAGGAAATTGTACAAAAAAAATTCAAACCTACTTGTCAGGTAAAAAAATGGGTTTTCCACTCCATTCATAGCTTGCTATTATGGGTGAAGCAACGAAAGTTAACAATGTTGACATTATTTTTTGTGTTGATGATGATGACTGTATGTTATGGCAGAATTTGTTTCATTTAACTCACGAGAAGTCAACTTCTATCAGCCTAATACTATTAACATCTCAGGGTGAGTGCTCGCCTGATCCAATACTTCCTCCGCTCTCTTATTGTCTTTTACTCTGTTTTTTCTCGTTTTTAGGTGACTACTTTGGATATGTCTGAGTAATATTCACAGAATCCTCTTGCTCAAAATATTATCCGATTACTTTGGCTAGCTGTTGACTTTCTGTCACCTGATTTAACAGAATCCTCTTGCTCACAATATTATCCGATTACTTTGTCTAGCTGTTGACTTTCTGTCAACTGATTTCATAACAATTTCAGGTTTTCTGTTTAATTCTAAGAAATTATTTCATAGGCCTTAGTGAAATTCAATCCAATATCTTTATTGCACTCATATACTAGAAAACACATTTATTATTTGTCATTTTAATTACTTACTGATGGTTTACTGAAATAAAGTATCCTAATTTAGAATACAAAACAACAAACTCCATTTAACCAACCAGTGACTCGCAATGAGCATATAGAAATATATTAATTACTCTAAACTAGTGAGGTAAATGCTATGTAAATATGGAGGTAAATGCTGACATAAATGAACTGTAGAGTATGATGTTCTGTTAGGATTTGAGTTAAGGGTTATAATAATAATAATAATAAGAATAAACTATATTTTCATGCCTATTGCCTCTGAGACCCTGGGCCCCATCAACTCTGTCGCATCAGACTTTAGTAACGAAATTGGCAGGAGGACCAGCGCCGTTACTGGTGATCAACGCAAAAAACTTTACTTTGGCAGCGACTGTCTATTGCTCTCCAGCGATTCAATGCTGTCAGTTTGCTAATGCGGCTTCCCAGAGTGTAGATGAATTGTTTTAATTGCTACATTTTTAACTTTTAATTAATTAAAGTCTCTTTTATCTTATATTTTATCCCAGGGCATAAAAAATACAATAAAGATTTAACGTAAATTTTCTCCCTTTTATTAACTTGTAGTGATGTAAATTTACAGGTGAAATTCCCCTCAAGTAAAATTGAACAATGTAGTTATATACCATAAATGATATACTCTCTCTCTGTCTGTCTCTCTCACTTTCTCTCTCTCTCGTTCTCTCTCGCTCTCTCTTTCTCCCTCTCTCTTTCGTGATCTGTTGAGTGGCGGGTCCAAGGTACATATTCATACACAGAATCTGCTTTCGCGCTCTTCACAAAAAGTACTTCATAGATCAACAAGTTAATCCCAATCCCTTCGCAAAATAATAAACCTCATCCATAGTTTCATACCAAATGTGGCCAGGATATTGGGAAAATTATGGCCTCTGAGGTGCTTCCCGATCATTGCAGTTCTTAGTTCTTGCTTAGTTACCTCTTACGACATGTGCAGTTAACAGTTGGTCTATTTTGTAGTGGCCTGGAATAACATGAGAAAAGACTAATGTAGATATTTGTAAATGCAAAAAACACTTTCATTTTGCTACTATTGGCCGATCATTGCATGCTTTTGCAATGAAAATGCTATTCACTCATGGGTTGCTTAGATTAGAAACTGGCACGAGTTGCTTTACGTAAGCCAGGAAACTAATTAATTCTACCGTTGCTGTATTCTTTATGTATTGCTGTCCATTATTTTGTTTTTCTAGACTATTAGAGGGTGCTTCTTTACAATGTCTAATCAATGGGAAATGCATGTAGTACAGCCTAGATTTTTCAGGTACTTATGAAGTATCTGCATCATCTCATTTAGTCATAAGTATTTTTTTACTAATATTCTTATTTGTATCAGAACGCTTCTGGTATACAGCAATCTTGGTTTTTCCCTAATTGCTTGGACTCACAATTTTTTATATATATCTTAGTATTATTTGAACTGTATAAAAGCCTAACCTTATTAGTTTTAAGCTTTTTATTAAGTGTTCAAGCCATTTTGTATTCAGCTTAAATTTCATGTTATTTAATTACCTTTGACCATGCCGAAGTAGTTATACTGTAGCAGTTTGGCTTGTTGAGTTTTATCGATATGTTTTAAAAAACAGTTGAGTCTGCAGCAATGCCCATATTTTACGTTAGAGTCATGTATGTATCGTGCTGTTAATAGTTAATTGTTTTGACTGTCTATAAGTTAACATCAGTGTTAAGTTAGCATTAGTGTAAAGTTAGCGTCAGTTCAGTTAACACTAGTTGTAAGTTAGCATCTGTATTAAGGTAACACCAGTGTTAAGTTAACATCAAGTATATTAATATTAAGTTAACACCAGCGTTAACATTAGTCAGTGTTAAGTTAACATCAAGTATATTAATATTAAGTTAACACCAACGTTAACATTAGTCAGTGATAAGTTAACATCAAGTATATTAATATTAAGTTAACACCAGCGTTAACATTAGTCAGTGATAAGTTAACATCAATGTTAAATTAGCGTCACTTTTAACATCAGTATTAAATTAATATAAGTGGTAAGTTAACATCAGAGTTAAGTTAACATCGTTACCAAGTAAAATTCAGTGATATCTGCAATATTTCTTATCGTAATTTGCAGTATGCTCTAGTTTATTAACAAAATGTAATGGATCAAGTCTAAACTTTGGCTAATCAAATCAATACGTTATGTCAGGGGCATCACCCCCAAGGCAATGTCAAAACAAAATCTTTGTATTTTATTGTACTTGATCTCTGCTGTTGGTTATATATCGAATGTAGCTTTTTAGATGTTTAAGCAGATTAGAAATACATTTTAGGGAAATGATCATCAATGATGATTTCTATCTCTTTGAATATAGCATGTCATATCATGGGGCAGTTTAGTCCATTATCAATTTAAGTTTTGTCTGAGATTTTACTCTCTGATCAGTTCGCCAGAAAATCGTATTTTGACATCACATCAGTATCATGATATTATTCAGCACAGTTCAATGAATGATGTTTTATCTTTGATCGTTAAATTCATAGTTTTACGTGTTTCATTACTAGTATTTGCTCAGCAGTGCAGTAGGGTTTCAGTACCCCAGCACGACTTTATAGATTCATAGTAATGAAAACTAAAATTTAGATGTGTGATATCCAAATATTAAATGACTGTTTAGCAAATCAAATTTTAATGTCAAAGTAAATCATGAGTAAAGTTGTGCGATAAAAACTGATAAAATATAGTAAATAGTTAATATAAGTTTCATTTTAAACTGCATATTTGTGGGATTAATTGTGATAAGTCGGCCTTCACTGTGTATAATATGTCAATAATCGATCCAAGGGAATGTCAATTGATTTGTTTAGTCATTTTAAACTTCAAATTGTTAGGGCTGTAGATGCTGTACACACTCAGCTGTTTGCCCATTCAACATTCTTTAGTTGTATTTAAAATATTAATTAATATTGGCATTTATATACAATATAAATATTAATATTGTTGAAATAAAAGTTACCTTACATTACTTAGTCAGTGAGTTAAAGTAGATGCTTGTTCTTCTTTTGGCAATGAAACTTCACAGTTTTTATTGCCTTGTGACTGATAGCATTCTGGCTTCAGTTTTACGAACAATCTCATTTACTAACTGTTTTTCATTATGTTTTGGTCAGTGTTGTAAGAAATATTCAGCAAAATACTTTAAGTAAAAGTAAAAGTAAATGGTAAATAAAAGTAAAAAGTCCTTAATTCAAATTTTACTTAAGTAAAAAGTAAAACTGCTAGACAAAAAGTAGTACTTTTAAGTAAAAAGTAAAAGTACTCAGAATTTTTAAGAAATTATACCTTGAAAGAAAAGTTGTACATGTTCTAAGTTCTAAATGAGTTAATTACTAGATTTTATTCTAATTAAGAACGAAAACTTTAAATTTGATGTCTGAAGTTTCTGAACTAAAAGAATATTTGACCAAAATGCACATTCTTGTATAGCTAGGATTTTAAAATTTTAATTAGATTTAATTTTTCCTTCGCAATTGAATTAAATCAACATCATAACATATCATGGTTAACTCAGACTCTCTCTCCAATGCTCTATCAAGTATGTGGCAGGTCCAATGTATACATATTTCTACCCATATGCTGCCTTCACAAAAGGCCTGCCTTTGGATTGTTTCAAGAATATATAATTGAGAAATTAATATTTTTTAAGTTTCATATAAAAATAATATTTTATTTTAATTTTTGTTCAACATGAATTTAAAAGGAGTTTCCAGGTCTTAATTGCAAACTGTTCAAATTTAACTATAAACTTTTACTCAGTCTGACAATCTTGGAGAAAGATAGTCATCAATAATAAATGATAGAATTATATAAACCACTAATGACGTTATACTCTGAACAAGCACAAATTCTAATATTGCCCTAAGCCTAAATATTTGTCAAAGTGCACGTAATGAGATTGGTAACTGGACAATTGGTAAAGGCCAGTACAGGTGTGTAAGGTAAATCAGAGGCATTGATTCATCACACACCTGATTTAGCACAGTTACTAGCGCTAGCTAAACGACAGATATGGATCTGTCGTTTAGCTAGCGCTCATCAGGTGTGATGAATCAATGCCTCTGATTTACCTTATGGGTGAATTTGTAATACTTATTCTCATAGTATTAAAGTATTGATTAATTAGTAAAAAATTTGGCCATAGATAATCATACAGTTTTTAAAAAGTAACGCCACCTTTTCAGTTCAGCGGTTAAAAGTAAAAGTAAAAAGTGCTGAGACAAACTGGGTACTTCGTTACAAATAAAAGTACCGCTTGAATACTTTTTACTTGTAAGGAGGTTTCTTTTTCATGGAGACTTATTCATGTGGTAAATGTTAGCGAGAACAATTTTTAGTTTTATCTCTCTTATATCTAGCCAGCCTATTAACTGTTTATGCTATATCTGTAATTTGTTATGCTGTGTCTGTTGGAATTTCTGTGCTGTAACTTTTTGCTGTTGTCAGATTGAACGAAAAGAAACGAATATATTATTATTATTTTACTTTGTTACTTCACAACACTGGTTTTGGTATTCTTATTTTCACATCTGAGCTCTCTTCAAACACTCGTATTATTAGAGGTGACTTTTAAAAATATCAGCAATTTATTCAGTTTCCGTACAACCGATGACTATTAAGTACTGTATACACGTGTAACTATAATAATGTTGAATTAATGTATCACAGTATATTTATGAAATCCACAAATTTTAGGATGCTATTGAGATTCCATTAGATTTTTATTTTTATCCTGCTAATGACAAAATTAAAATGATATACATGTTAAAGATTTGTAACTTTATTAATACTTATTGTTCAAATACCTTTCTATAATATTGTTGTATTGGTTTAAAAATTGTATTTTTAATATTCAAAGAACATTTTTATTTTTAAATTGTTCTATTTTAAATCATCAAATTCGTATGGCCTCAGTTGATATAATTGTTATCTAGTCAGGTCTCTCCAAGATGCCTGTCTCCTGATAAAAATCTCTTAATGTATTTTGTTACATCTACATCAACCAGCCGTTTCCCTTCCTCTCTGCCATGAAAACAGTGGTTTCTCCTTTCCTTTGTCTCAGCTACCGATTGATTTGTTATATTACCAGTTAGATGAAGAGTTGATATAGTCCAGAACCTAGATTAAATATTGGCTTAACCTCTAAAAAGTGTAGTGAAAGATTCCTAAGCTGTTTCTTGCTCGGAAACTTTTACTGAGTTACGTATCCAGAACCTAACAAATCGATCCATGAATCTACCAGTTCTGTGGTCTAACTTGGAATGATGGCTAAATGGCCGAACAGATAGAGTGTTTACCTCCGGATCTTGTGACCTTGGTTCTGAGCTTAATATCACTAGACTGTAATTGGATTTTCCCAGTGACCCAGAAAGATAAATAATGTATAAGAGCTATCTGCAGCCTGGCGCTATATATGCAAAGATATGATTAATCACAGAAAGAGCAAAGGACTGTGACCTGAAAGGCATTCCAGAAAATGTTTTGCTGGATTTGAACGCAGCTGTTAAAATGATGTTGTCACAAAATCGAGAATTTTAAAGTATTGATTACTTATTTGGAATACATTTTAATAATTTTACTAAGCGAATTAATGGAGCTCATTTCTAAAGTTGTATTTCTTATATAATTAATTGAGCCTCCTCTGGGCAATGTTTTTAATTGTGTGACTAATTATTGATCACTTCAGATTGATTGATTGATCAATCGAATAAAATTGATTGATTGAGCAGTATAGAGGAGTCGACAGATGAGGTACCTCTGATAATGAGCTCTCAGGACGGTTTTGAGATTGAATGATTGATTGAGTGATTGATTGACTGATTGATTGATTGATCGAGCAGTATAGAGGAGTCGACAGATGAGGTACCTCTGATAATGAGCTCTCAGAACGGTTTTGAGATTGATTGATTGATTGATTGACTGATTGATTGATTGATTGATTGATCGAGCAGTATAGAGGAGTCGACAGATGAGGTACCGCTGATAATGAGCTCTTAGGACGGGTTTGAGATTGAATGATTGATTGATTGGCTGATTGATTGATTCATTGATTGATTCATTGATTGAGCAGTATAGAGGAGTCGACGGATGAGGTACCACTGATAATGAGCTCTCAGGACGGGTTTGAGACGGATGAGAGCGAGTATTTGATGAGGAGAGAGAGAGGATACAGGCGGAGCTCTAACAACAAGGGACTCAAGTACTACCTGTGTGGAGGCTGGAGGGACTCGTGCTCCAGGTACAGTGGCTTAGTGGCTAGCGTACCCGCTTTGGTGCTGTTAGACACTGGCTAAGTATTGCACAAACGACCTCAGTCACTATATATTCACTTAAAAGAAGGTGTTATGCTCTGGGGATATATTTCTTAATTCTTGAATGATCTTCTTAGTGCGTGTGCTTTAAGTGATATATCCTAGTCATAAAAACTGCACGTACAGTCTTGCGTACAGACTTTCTAATTGGTTAATATCGTTTATTGCTGTTTTGTTTAATCGTGCATTATTGAATTGAATTGAATCTTTTTTATTTCACTTTAGTTAACATCATATGCATGTAATATATACATGAGATAAAGTGAAAAAGGACGCAAAGGCCACGAAGGCACTGACATGTGCCCTAATTATTATCATTATACTTTCCGTATCTGGATTTTGTATTTATTGTTGACAACATTGTTTGTTATATAGATGCTGTGACTCTCTGTGGTCAAAGTGTCGCAGAGGAGACAATCTCAAGCCAAGAACTATCTACATTGGTAGAACTAATCCCACTGACTCTAAATTCCCTGCCAACATTATCCGCAATCAGAAATACAATGTTATAACATTCATACCCAAGGTAAGCTCTGGGAGTGATTAATTAGTCAATCAATATACAAGTACAGGTAGTTCAATATTAATTTTTATCAACATATTTATAGTTAACATTTTTATAGCAATATGCTGTGAGACATTGTTGTGTGCCTCTTGTTTTTGACTTGTTCTTAATTTTTGTCGTCACTTACAAGAGGTGGCAGATACTTGGTTCTCAGTGGTTGAATTGGTTGACCAACGTAAGAAAGGGCATTCGGTTGGTGAGCGCCTAGGCTCCAGAAATTGCTAGAAAAATTTTACAAAACGAAGAGAATATAGGTGATTGACTGATGATATGATATGGGATAGAGGGAGTGGAGAAGGTCTATTCTTATCCCGATCCTAGTTAAACTGGGATTAATGGGAAGATGATAATGATAATGAGTGGTTGAATTGGTTAGTGTTGGAACTGTTAACTGCTAAGTATGTGGACATATTTAGTGACGAGCGTGAAAGCATAACCCCCAAGAAAGAATGGTATAGCATAAATATGGCATGAAGATTAACATCAAAACAACAAAAGTGATGAGAGTGTCCCATAATAAAGGTGAAGGTAATACTACAATAAATGGTACGAAATTGGAACAGGTATGGAGTTTCAAATATTTGGGTCATACTATAACTGATGATGGGAGGTGTGAGATTGAAATATTAAGTAGGATTGCACAAGCAAAAGAAGCCTTCAGTATTATGAAAGAACTTTAAACGAAAAGTTTAAAGAAAGACACAAAGATAAGATAGTGAGAACCATGGTTTGGACCACACAATTATATGGATGTGAAACATGAACCTTAAGGAAGAAAGATATCAGAAACTAGAGGCTTGGAAATGTGGATATGGAGAAGAATGGAATGAAATTTGCACAAGCAAAGTATGCCTTTGGTAGTAGAAAATAATTTTTTTTAAATCTAAAGAAAACCACTATGGTAAAGATGGTGAAGATGTTGGTATGAACTATGAACCATGGAATTGTATGGTTGTGAAACATGCACCTTAATGAAGGAAGATGTCAGGAAACTACAACCACTGGATATGTTAGAAATGTGAATATAGAGAAAAATAGAAAGGATTAGCTGGACCCAAAAAGTGGCAACTGAGGAAGTCCCATGAGAGAGTTAGTAGACATAGACAGTTGAAGAATGCATTAAGAATATGTACACTTCTGAACGATCATTGTTAAGAATTTCTTTAAAACTGGAATTGTAGCCAAAGCACTTTAATTGAAAGTATTTTGAAAAGTTTGTGGCATTTTCCCGAACTGCCTTTTTAAAGCAGTTTGAATATACTGTAATTTTATACTTATAAGAAGTATTTTAAAAATAGAAATTAAAATACTCTTTTCTATTTTGAATTTAAAATAGTATTTTGAAGATACTTATGTGCCCATCACTGTCTGCTCCTCTATGTCATACCTAAAATCTACATACTTTTGTATACTAATCACATTATAAACAATGCTTGCCATTTAAGGAACAATGCCTTTTAGAGGGAGTTAATGAGAGGAATGGTTTTCTAGCTCTAAGATATAGGCACTATTAGACTGTTCAAAGTCAAAGATGATTTCATGGGTAACAGTGGCAAAGTACTGCTAATCATTGAGATTTTTGGAATGAATTAAATGAAAAGCATTGAGACAGTAAGAGTATCTGCAGTGTAAAGAAATAATTTTTTCTTTTTGTACTGTTAAACATGACAACCGCTTGCACCACATGTGCTAAGGAGTCTCCTTACTTAGTTGCTGTTTTGTTGTTTCCTCCTTCACTATATGGTTATTAGTAATCATTCCTTTGATGGCGCACTGATTGCAGCCAGCGCGGATTTACGAAAAATCTTCCAACACCCTGGGCATTTTTTCTTTCTAAGCTGTTAACACTCGGTGTCCCAAGGTGATCACCCAACCTTGTACTTATAGGGCCCGATTTAAACCGAGTGTGCAAACCCCTCCCCCCAGTGCACTAAATCCTGCCCCTTTTGATAGTAGTTTATATAGTAGTAGTTAAATAGTTGTAGATAGTAGTAATTAGTTGATAGTATTTACATATATTACACTCAGATATTTGGTTATGGAATCTGTGAAACGACAAGATTGGATGTAATAAATTTATTTGTGTTTTTGCTTAGGTTTTGTACGAACAATTTAAATATTTTCTAAACCTGTTCTTTCTCATCATGGCTCTTTCCCAGTTCATTCCTGAGATCAGAGTGGGTGTGTTGTACACATACTGGGGGCCCCTGGTGAGTAACTTCATTTATCTCATTCATTTGGACAACTGTTTATGATTCTATCATCATTACATCAATTGTAATTGTCGCTGTTTTTTGCAGCATTTAATTTTAAGGTGTCGGCCTGCATTTTCACTTGCTTTTGTTTTTTATTCCTTTATCTACATGCACGATGTATAATGGAGAAATCTAGTAACTCGATGACAAAGTTATAAAAAACAAAATAAAATAACAAAATTCAGTCTATAGACCATTTATAAAACTTGTTTACTTTGAAAAAATCACCTTGTATATTTTCTCATTTGTTGGAGACGCCACTGAGCAGTCAGCAGCTGATTGTTTTACTGTAAGGCATTTATAATGTAAGGTATCTCGTAAATGTAAGATATCCTCTCTAGATATTTTATCTAGACATGTATTAAATGGCAATTACGACATTAATTTGTGATCATTTGATAAGTAATCCATATATAATATCCTTTCTAATTTATTTAATGCTATTCTGTTAATAAATGAAGAATTACATAATAAATATATATGCGTAAATACAGAGCATTGCCAGCCCCCAATGTAAATACACCCCCCTCCCCACTCCCCACCACTGCCCCACCTGGCTTTGTTTATCATTTGTGCCGAGCTGCCACTACATATTATAAAAGATCTATAGAGAAGTTAACAGTTACAGTAAATTGACTGGTATGTAAAATCTTCAGAGTATGCAGTAATGTCATTATACAATAATAGCCAGAGTATGCAGTAATGTCAGTATACAATAACACATGCAGAAAGAAAATATTTATGATTGTTTCAAAGATAAGTGCTTGAGTATTGCTTATTTAAGCCAGCTACAAGGCAATTAAAGACACAGAAGCAATACTTATACTGCAATATTTTAAATTATGAATTTAATTATAATGATAATAAAGGTTTAACGTCTGTTTCCTCATACAATTATGATGTTAGGGCCATCCCCCTATCACATGCTACTACAAATCGATTCACCCCAAACGATCTGAAAAAACATGTGCTGAAGAGTAAGAAAAAGATCCTAAACAGTGCCGGTCGGGTGACAAAAAACAGTCAGGCAAGATGAAAAAAGTCTATTCAGGGAAGAGATATGCTTTCAACTTACAATGGAAAGTGAAAGTAGTAGAATATGAGCGAAGATCAGGAGGCAGAGAGTTGCTAACAGTAGGAGCTGAAAAGAAAACTAATGTCTACCTCATGACGTGAGAATATTGAGAATTTTGAGAAATTTGGCATTGGAAGAATGAAGCTTACTAGTAGGTTGATTTTGGAGATCAGAAAGTTAAGAGTGTTTACCAAAGGTAAGTGTTTTGAAAGTTAACAAAGAGATTTTTTTTAATTCTTTGAACCACAGGAAGCCAATGAAGATTATTAAGTAAGGGACTAGAGGTGGCCTGAAGCCTTGAGGACCAACGGACAACACGTGCGCTAAAGAATTCTGAACGGGTTGCAAATGCATGAAGAAAGAAGACGGTAGGCTATATAACAATGAGTGACAGTAGTCAAGTTTAGAATGAACTATTGATTTAGCAAGAATTGTGAATTAATTTGTATCAAGAAATGACCCTATCTGTCTGATTTGACGGATCTGAAATAAAGATGAACGACAGACGGATGAGATGTGAGATTTGAAGTCAAGGCTTTCATCAAATATGATACTAAGGTTTTTAACCTTGGAAGTCAGAGTGAGAGCAAGATTTTGCTTAGGGGTGCCGATTAAAAGATATTCAATTTTAGAAGGATTGACAGAGAGACGATTCCAACAAAACCATGAATAAACTTTGTCAAGATCAGATGAAAGGTGTTGCTATTTCAGAACAGAATCTGAGCTAGAAAATGAGATATACAGCTGCGTATCATCAGCATAAAAGTGAAAGCATTGTCTAAAGCATACTTTATGTAATATAAACATAGAAGTTTCGTTAACCTATAAGTCCATCACCACCCCTGGACAAACAGGTATGTCTCATTTGATTCAAGTGATGCAGCCTGCTGTTACTCAGTTTTCTAAATTAATTACTCTTGTGTGACCTAGCTTCGCGCTCTAAGCTATTTAATCGTTCTTTCCAGCATGCTGCACCGTAGATCTGGAACTGACACCATTTTAGATCTTGGAAGTAACACCATTTTAGCATTATTACTGTAACTAATTAATGTGTTGCAAATCGCTTTGAAGTAATGGGTATGTAGTGATATGTGATTTGGGGACACCTTCACATTGTTGTTAAATGAGAAACTTAACTTTGGGCTCTGGATTTAGTGCATTGATGAAGCTTGCGCCTCCGAATCGTAAGACCTAGGGTCAAATCCCAGATTAGTTAGCAATGAATGGACCTAGGATACATGAAGAATAGTCGTAACTCAGCACTGTCACTATACGCTATCAAATGGTCAATATTTTAATAATTAACAAGTGAGACGAAAATACCAAAGTACAGAAAGCCGTAACGTAAGAAATGAAACTCTCTCAGCATATGTTAGATGTCATGTGTAACTAGATAACATGTACCTATATGTCCTTAAGTATTATTAGTATTAGTGTTAATTTAAAAATCTCTACTGGTTGATTGTTTGATTGGTTGAATTCAGGTGTTTGTAGTGATAGTGACAATGATAAGAGAAGCAGCAGATGATTTTAGAAGGTTTGTGAGGGACAGAGAAGTCAACTCTCAGATATATAAAAAGTTAACTCAGCGTGGTGTCGTCCAGGTCACCAGTGCAAAGATCAAAGTGGGAGATCTGATCCTCATGGAAAAGGTTAACTGAGCATATCACTTACTATTTTAAGATCTGATCCTCATGGCAAAGGTTTGCTGAGCACATCACTTACTATTTTAGTGATTTGACAACACTTTAAGTTCCTAATCCGCTTGAGATTTGTTGCTGTTATCACCCTATTTAAAGAAATTTGTTGAATGGAGTATTTCATAACATTCAGGGAATAATATTTAAATTGCCTATTTTGATAATTCTAAAAACATTACGGGGTCATAAAGCGTTTTAATTCTTGTTAGAAGACCCATTTAGACTGCTTTACTGGTTCTGGTAGGTTGCTATCAGTCCATTCAATGGTTAATCTTTTCTTTGCTATTGATAGCACCAACAACACTGGCATCAAGCCTCAATAAATGATTAGCCTTTCATGGGTATAAGGGGCTATCTATCATTTGCTGACTCACCTGGGCTTTGAACCTAGGCCATTTGCATCTGAGGCGAACATTCTAACCGTTACATCCTTGCCCCTATCAACACCGTCTATTTTATTCTTCTACTATTCTAGTCTTTTGTATACTTCGAGTGTGTAGAGCTGGATGATAATTTAATTTGTTGCTCGTGAAGCTTGGGTAAACAGGATTGTTTTCTCAGGGAATGACGCCCCTGCCCAGTAAATGGTAGTCGAAGCTGAGTAAGGCATTGGAGACCCACCTCGTTATAAGCAGAATGACCCAAGAATAATGGTTTATCAAAAGTAATGTTATGGATGATTTAAAGATCCACTCGTATGTGGACATGAAGAGGAAAACGGAAAACCGAGAAGAGTAGAGGTGTTATATACCGTGGACCTGCGAGTAGGCAGTGCAATAAGAAAGAAAAAACCTCGTGAAGAACTGCTAGTAGTTAAACGTCCCTGACATCAGCCTCAGATGAAAAACCTGACGTTAAATCTTCATTCTACTGTATTGTTGTATCTGTGGTGAGGGCCACAAAGTTAATTAATTAACTGTTGTAATGCTGGGTGCTACGGATATGTGGTATTAAGTATTTAAATAATTAATTGTTGTGCCTCCAGGTGTTACTGATACGTGGTACTAAATATTTAAATGGTCAGTTGTTGTGCTGCTACAGAACCAGAGAGTACCTGCAGACATGGTGCTGGTGCGCACTAGTGAGAAGGCCGGCACGTGCTTTGTACGCACTGATCAGCTGGATGGTGAAACAGACTGGAAACTGAGGCTTGCCATACCATCCCTGCAGCAACTCACTTCTGATATGGTAACTATTCTCTGTTACTGTGTTATAGAGGGGATATGCCTCTGGTCTAGCTTAAACTCAAACAGTAAAGTTGCAGTGGAATTGATTTGTGAGGGCATGTGGGAATGTTAGATAGCCTGGTACTGCTTTTTGAATTAATTAATATAGGAAATTGGAATTTCTAGTGATAAATGATTTGTTGATATTGAACATCTGTATAATATGATTTGACATTGCAGTGAAATCGCCAGTTATTGAGAAAAGTTAGTCTGAATAAACTAGTGACGAGCTATGTTAGAACATTGGTTGTTTGATATACATCTATTTCTGTGGCCTAGGGGGATTGAGATAGTTCTTACACTGGTGTTAAGTACCCTTATATCAGTGTCAAGTAATAGAGCGTTATAGAAAATTGCAATTTCATGTTTGATATGATAGAACTGTTGGGGTTTAGTTTTACCCTCCTCCTTCAGAATATCCTATCTACGCCGCTGTTGTGTTTACTGTTGTTATGTTGTAGGACTTGTTAACATTGGTAGGATGATGTATTTCTAGTCACTGTTGTTATGTTGTAGGACTTGTTAACTTTGGTAGGATGATGTATTTCTAGTCACTGTTGTTATCTTGATAGGACATGTTAACATTGGTAGGATGGTGTATTTCTAGTAACCGTTGTTATGTTGTAGGACTTGATAACATTGGTAGGATGATGTATTTCTAGTCACTGTTGTTATATTTTAGGACTTGTTAACCTGTCAGGCTCAAGTCTATGCTGAAAAACCTCAG